>PVLD010010764.1:0-69020 GCA_004027595.1 Dinomys branickii | reverse complement strand
ATAAATGGAAAAACATACCATGCTCATGGTTAGGAAGAACTAACATTGTAAAAATGGCCATACTACCAAAACTGCTGTACAGATTCAATGCAATTCCCATCAAACTACCGTTAACATACCTCACAGATCTAGAGAAAATATGCCTCAAATTCATCTGGAACCAGAAGAGACCCAGAATAGCAAAAGCAATCCTGGGCAAAAAGGACAAGTCAGGTGGAATCACAATCCCTGACCTGAAATTATACTACAAAGCAACTGTAATAAAATCAACCTGGTTATGGCTAAATAACAGACCTGAGGATCAATGGAACAGACTGGAAGATGCAATCACAACTAAAAACCCACTCAGCTACCAAATATTTGACAAAGGGGTCAACCAAACCCACTGGAAAAAAGAAGGCCTGTTTATTTATTTATTTTTTTATTTTTATTTTTATTTTTTTAGAAGGCCTGTTTAATAAATGGTGCTGGAAAAACTGGCTTGCCTCTTGCGGAAAACTGAAAATAGACCCCAGTCTATCACCATGCACCAAACTCAGGTCAAAATGGATCATAGACCTCAACATTAAAACAGAAACACTAAATCTATTGGAAGAGAAAGTAGGTAAAAATCTTGAAGACATAGGAGCAGGCAGAGAGTTCATGAGCAAAAATGAAGCTGCAAGGGAAACACTTCAAAGAATCAACAATTGGGACCTCATCCTACTGGAAAGTTTTTGTACATCTAAAGAAATCACCAGCAAAGTAAAAAGAAAACCCACAAATTGGGAAAAACTCCTAGCTGGCTGTCCCTCAGACAAAGGTCTTCTATCTAGAACATACAAGAATTAAAAAATATGTACCTGTCCAAATTCAAAGACCCAATCCAGAAATGGGCATCTGAGATGAATACACAATTCTCAGACAAAGAAATACAAATGGCAAATAAATATATGAGAAAATGTTCCACATCCTTAGTCATTCGAGAAATGCAAATAAAAACAACATCGAGATTTCATCTCACCCCAGTAAGGCTGGCCAGTATGAAAAAGTCATCCAATAACAGATGCTGGCGAGGCTATGGAGAAATAGGGACTCTATTACACTGCTGGTGGGAATGCAGACTAGTGCAACCACTGTGGAGAGCCGTTTGGAGATTTCTCCACAAACTAGGTCTCGAGGTTCCATTCAAACCAGCTATTCCTCTTCTGGGTATTTTCCCAGAAGATCTGAAAACATCATACCACTCTGATATATGTGCACCCATGTTTATAGCAGCACAATTTGTAATAGCTAAAATGTGGAAGCAACCCAAGTGTCCATCCACAGAAGACTGGATTAAAAAACTGTGGCATTTTTATAGAATGGAATATTATTTAGCTATAAAGAAAGACAGTTTTGGGGACTTTGTAGGCAAGTGGTCAAAACTGGAGTCCATACTCATAAGTGAAATAAATCAGTGATACATGTGGAGGCAACGTATTGTATCACTGGTATAAGAACCCAAGCGTGGGAATATAAACTAAGAGACATGAAGGAAATCTGTTCTAAAACAAAGAACAGATGGGATGAGGGAAAGGAGAAAAGAAAGAGACAAAAATGTATGTATGTATATATGAATATACATATATGCATGAGAGCTAACCTGGTTCTACTATTGTATTATATCACTTAATGCTAAGAAATAATCGATGATGGGTTATTTGATCAATCTTGTATGTCTGTATGTGTTATCCTGAACACACACTTCGAAGATGTCAATATGCAAAGCAACAACTATTGGTGGTTTTTGTTGTTGTTGTTGTTGTTACTGTTGTTGTTTGCCTGTTTTGTTTTTTGTCTTTGGATTTTTGGTATTTGTGTTTTTTCTGTTGTTAAGAGGATTAATTGTCTGACTTATTTTGCATGTCTGTATATGGGTTCATATATTTTCACTTCGAAGATATCAATGGTAAAGCAATAACCACTGTTGAGACCATGTCACCTTGTCTATAGATTAGTTTTGATTGTACTATTTTTATGCTAATTGGTGTCTGTTTGTTAATATGTTTTTGTACTTTTATTTTTTTTAAATAATAAAAATTAAAAAAAAGGAATGTGCAGTGCCTAAGAAGGGCAATACAGAGAGTGAAATGAAGTGAATGTTTGCGCTGAACAAATCTCTGCAAAATCCAGAGATGAACATTGAGAATTAACTAGTTCGTATTTAAAAAATAAATATTCCCTTAAATGTGAGCATAGAAAATTGAGAGTAGAAAGAATCTGAATAATGAAAGATACTAGGCAAGGATTAACAGCATGCACTTATTCAGCTGGTCTCCGCATCTCATGATTGATTGGAAGTGACCCACATTTAATAGTTTTGAAGTGGACAAAGTGTTAAAGCCTTATATTACAAGAGAAATAAACACAATTTTCTGACATTGACTCTTAGAGATTAGAGTGACTGAAGATAACCTGAGAGTGGCTTGTATGGATGTTTTAGAAAAAAAAAATTCAAAAATTCAACATGGCTGATTAGAAGAAGAGATGCATTGGAGTAACTCAAAGAAAATCATCAAAAATACGGGTAACTGGAAGAAAGGGGGGATGTACAAGATGCCAAGGTCAACCTGAAATAAGAGACTTGTAGATAAAGCAAAGCACAGGCATAGGACTTTATAAAATGGTTCCGCAGCCCGTAGAGCTGCCTGTGGGAAAGCCACATGCGTGTGAAGCAGGAATCTCCATTCTGGAAAGTTCCCAAATAATTGACAGAGTGCACCAGCGTGGCAGACAAGCTACCCAGGAAAAAGTTGGCATGTAAGGCCCTCTGCCTCCTTTGTCTTCCTCCAAACAGAGGACACTGCAGCTTGGGAGCAAGTTTCACCAGCACACACAGGGGAGAGCAACCAGGAAGTTACTCCCTGTCTGGTGAGCTGCCAGGTTTCTGGCTTTTCTTTTCCTCTTTTCGTCGCGCACCCTAGAAAACTCTAGGGGACGTGGGGTTAGGGACTGTGGTGGTAGTGGGGAAGGTAGAGTGGAACAGCACCGTCTGTGCTGCTTCCAGCAGTACTTGATTTAAGGGTCTTTAAGCCACCATCTGGTGATGAGTGGGAAGTCAGCACTCCCAATTACCACCCCAGCAATGTGAGAGGAGAGGTGCTAGAATTGTGAAACTGAGAAGGTTCTCAAAAACTGGGAGGGGCCAACTGTGTACAGGACTGGAAGTGGCCTCAGCTATCTCTGACTGAGGGCACAACAGCAACTGGACAAGTGATGCAGAGACAGACAACATAGGGAGGTGTGAGTACTCCACTGAGTGACATCTAGAAATTTGCTAGCCAAAGACTGGCCCAGCCTCACATCTGAAGTATAAGATCGGCCTTGCACCCAACACTAATCCTACTGCAGACTTGGTAGGGGTTACCCAGCACAGGTTTGGGGCTTTGATTTGGACTTTACCACAGAATTGAGGGCACCTAATGAAATCTACTTTATGTTTGTTGGTTGTTTAGGTTTTTACTTTTATAGTTTGTTTTATTTTATTCAACTTCTTCCTCTTTCCTCAATTGTCTTTCTTGATCTTTTGAATATTTTCATGTGAGTGACCCTTGTCTCTAACCTGGTTCACTTCATTATTCTTTTGCTTTCCCTTTCATTCTTTCTCTCCTGTCTTCTACTCCAGATTCCCAAAGCTTAGCTGATCATTTTTTGTCCTTCAACCTGGTTTCTCTGCATTTCTTTTAATTTACCCCTCTGCATTCCCCCATCCTGCTTAATCATCTCCCAGGGGAAATTCACTGCATACAACATCCTGGTTTATATTGGACTTTGTTGAGTAACTGTAGATCTGGCTGCTAAGGTTAAAGTTACTGGAAAAATAGTACCAGTCCAGTTTGTCAATTGCTAGCTGGTGCTTGATGTTGTTTATTGTATTACTTAGTGTTTCATATTTATTGTACTAAGTTATTCTCCCTTGCACAACAATATTGTGATTGTCTGAGGTCATACTTATCAACATAGTGCAGTACTAAAGACTGGGTGATAGCCAAATAGCAATTTCTCATCCCTAATAGATAGGGAAGATAGGATTTGGGATAGAAACAAAGGCCAAGAGTCAGCTGCATTTAGAAGACATGTCTGAGGAATAGATATTTCCTAGAGAAGCCTCAATGAAACTACTTACCATTAAGAATTTGTAAGTTTTAATACAGAGAAAAAATCGAAATAAAAGATTAGAAAATGTCAAAATGCAGACGGAAAATGCATCCCCAGACCCTCAGTCCACCCAGGCAAAGTCCAGAGGACAATGAGATAGAAGAAATCAGAAGCCAGCCACCTGAATTTTTTGAAATGGTAGCAGTAGAAGTAAAAAAAATATGACTAAAACTGTAGAGTAAATCAAATCAAAATAGTCTCAGGTAAGAAAAAAGAAGATCAAAACGAAGAACTTACTCTAGAGTAAAAAAAATAGAGGAGCTTACAGAAATGATTGAAACTGTGAATACGCAAAATAGGAAAGAAATGGAATCCATGAAACAGATTCAAACAGACATCCAGGAAATAAAAATTTCCACTGAAAGTATATGCAGCTGATTGATTCAAGGTGAGGACAGAACATAAGGTCTAGAAGACAGGATTGGGGTCAACAATTATGAAAAGAAAGATTTTTTTAAAAATAGCAAGGAAACATAAATATATCAATCCAACAGATGCAATATGATTGAAAAAACAACATAAGATTGTTTGGAGTCAATAAAAAGTAGGAGAAAACATACATAACATAAAAAAAACTGTTTACAGGAGTAATGGTAGAGAAGTTACCAAGCATGGAATAACAATTTAACATACGGATAAATGAAGCATTAGAAACCGTATGAGCTATGACCAAAATATATCTATGCAAAGGCACATAATAATCATGATTCCAGAAATTTAGCACAAGAATGGAATATTAAAAGTGTCTAGAGAAAAGAAAAAAATCACTTACACAGGAAAGTCCATGAGAATCACCATACACTTCTCAACATAAACCTGTAAATTAAAGAGAGCTTGGAGTGACATATTTCAAGAGCTAAAGGAAAACAAATTTCAACCCAGAATGATGTATCCTGTAAAACTATCTTTCAAAATCAATGGAGTAATAAGATACTTCCATGACAAAAAAACAACTGATGAAATTCATAACCTCCAAACCAACTCTCCACAATGCTCTGAAGAATATTTTAGAAAGAAAGGAAGATTATAATCCTCAAATCAACAGAAACCCTCAGGCAGGACAAGCAATTAAACAGAGTAGAAAGACAAGGAATCAACAACAGGAAAATAAAATGACAAAGATAAGCCAGTACATAACAGTTATAACCATCAGTGAAAATGATCTCAATTCACTAATCAAAATAAACAGATTGGCAGAATGAATCAAGACACAAGATCCAACAATATCCTGCATATAAGAAACACATTTAACAACAAAAAAAAAATTCATACACTGGAAGTCAAAGGATGAGGAGCAACATCTCATGAAACAGGAGCCCAGAAAAAAACCAGGGATAGCTATTCTATTTGCAGACAATGTGAACTTCAAACCAAGACTGATCAAAACAGATAAAGGTCACTATCTCTTCTTAAGGGAAAATTCCAAGATGAGATAACAATTATATATATATATATATATATATATATATATATATATATATATATTCACTGAATACTGGAGCATCAAACTTTATAAAGCAATATTAACAGACATAAATATCAAAACAGCATTAATGTAATTGTAATTGTGAATGTCAAACACCACTTTTACAAATGGACAGATTAAATAGCCAAAAAATAAAAAACAAATGTCAAAACTTACCCAAACTGGTTAACAAATGATTCAGTAGATGCTGATAAAGTGTTGATCATAGTGCAGTGAAATTGTAAACTGATGGCAGAAGAGGACAAAAAATCTGCATAAATTTATGGAAATCAACACCCTCCTGAACAATCAATGGGTCACAGATTAAGTTAAAGAAGAAAATGAATAGTATCTACAATTAAATGATAATGCCAATACAACATATCAGGAATTATGGGGCACAATGAAAGCATTCCTGTGAGGGAAATTTATAGTAGTGAACTCTCTCATCAGGAAAAGAGTGAGCTAAAATAAACAACTAATATTGAAACTTGAACTTCTAGAACAATAAGAACATGTCAAGTCCAAACCTCACACGAAGGAGGAAATTACAAAGATCAGAGCAGAAAGTAATGCAGTGAGGACTAAGAAAACAATACAAAGAATCAATTAATTGAAGAGTTCTTTCTTTGAAGATTAAATAAAGTTCAGAAATTCTTAGGCAAACTTTTCCAAAAAAGAAACCAAAAGACTCAAATCCATACAGAACGAAAAAGATAAAATTACAGAAATCCAGATCATCAATATCTACTTTGAGAAACTTGATTCTCATAAGAGGGGATAAAAGAAGAAATGGACAGATATCTAGATTCATATGAATTGCAAAAATTGAATCAGGAAACTACAAATCTTCTAAATGACCCAATATCTGCCAATGAAATAAAGATGTAATTAAAAATCTAACAACAAAGAGAAACCCGGTTCCTGGTGCATTAATTGCTGAATTCTATAGGAAATTTATAGATGTAATGCCACCCCTCAAATTCTTTAATGAAATTGAGAGAGAAGCAGTTTTTCCAAATTCATTTCTGAAAGAAAGCATTACTTTGATACCAAAGCCTGGGAAGGATCCATCAAAAAAAGGGAAGTACAGGTCAATCTCTCCAATGAATATAGACACAAAAATCCTCAATAAGATACTAACAAATGGAATGCAGCAAATCACTAAGATGATTACACATCATGACCAAGTAGGATTCATCCCAGTGATGCAGAGATGTTCAACATACATAAATCAATAAAGGTAATAACCATATAAACAAAGTGAAGGAAAGAAATTACATGATCATCTAATAAATGCAGAAAAAGCATTTGATAATGTCCAATGCCCATTCATGATGAAAACCCCACAGAAAATTGGAATAGGTTGTCTTTATCTCAATCTGATAAAAGCCATTGATGACAAATGAACAGTCAAGAATATATGAAATATTAAAAAACTGAAAGATTTAACACTCTAAGGAAAAAGACAAGGAGGGCCACTGTTATCACTTCTACTCCATATACTTCTGGAAACATCAGCCAGAGTAATTAGACAAAAGAAAGGAAAAGAGTAAAGATAGGAAAAGGAGAGATTAAATTATCATTTTTTCAGATGACATGATACTCTACAAAGAAGACCGCAAATACCGCCACAAGACTTATAGATGTAATAACCAAATTCAATCACACAACTAGATACAAAGTCAACACTCAAAAATCAATATATTCTTGTACACAAATAAAATGAGTGAAAAAGAGATTAGGGAAGTAATACATTTCACAATGGCATCCAAAACAATGAAACACTTAGGAGCCAGTCTAGCAAAGGAAGTGAAAGAACTTTATATTGAAAACTACAGTGCTTTGCAAAAGGAGGTCAAAGAGGATATCAGAAAATGGAAATATACCTCTTGCTTTGGGGTAGGAGGAACCAACATAGTGAAAATGGCCATACTCCCCATATTGTTACACATATTTAATGTAATCACAATCAAAATACCACTAATATACCTCACAGAACTTGAGAAAACATATGTAAAATTCTTCAGAACCAGAAGAGATCTAGAATAGCAAAAGCAATCTTGGGGAACAAAGGCAAGGAAGGGGGCATCTCAATTTATGACCTGAAATTACACTACAGAGCAGCTGCACTAAGCACAGTATGGTCCTGGCAAAAAAAATCAAATTTGATCAATGGAAAAGATTAGCAGATGCAGAAATAACTCCAAACACATTCAGCCGCATTATCTTTTACAAAAGTTTCAAACACATTCATTGGAAGAAAGATATCCTCTTCAGTAAATGATGTGGGAAATACTGGCTTTCCACACATGCTGAAGATTAAAGCTAGATCCTTGTTTCTTAATAGGCACAAACTAAATTCAAAATGGGGCAAAGATTCAAGTGTTGGAAGAGAAATTCTAAATCTCCTGGAAGAGAGAATACCAGAATTCTTAAAAATATTGGTGTAGGTAATGGTTCTATGAAGAAAACTCCAATTGCACAGAAAATATTACAAAGAATCAACAACTTGGATCTCATCTTGTTAAAAAGCTTTTGCAAAGCAAAATAAATTGCAAACTGAGTGAAGACACAACCCATAGATTGGGAAAAAAATTTTGCCAGTTGTTCCTCAGACAAAGGACTAATATCCAGAACACAGAAAGAACTGAAAAAAACCCCAGACTTCCTAAATTTAAGGACTCAGTCCAAAAATAGGCATTTGAAATGAATACCCACTTCTTAGATGATGAAATATAAGTGGAATTAATTCATGAAAAAATGTTCAACATCACTGGACATTCAAGAAATGAAAATTAAGACAATGCTCAGATTCCATCTCACTCTGCAAACAATGACTGCTATCAAGAAATCAGCCAACAACAAATGCTGATGGGAATTGGGGAAAAATGAACCCTTCTCCAGTGATGGTGGGTGTGTAGACTGTTGCAACCACTGTGGGAATTAGTGTGGAGATTTTGCAGAAAACTAAGATGTCCCATCTGAACTAGCTATTTCCATTCTTGGTATCTTCCTGAAAGAACTGAAAGCATCCAGCAGCACAGTTGGTAATAGCTAAATCTTGGAAACAGCCCAAATGCCCATCAAGCCATGAATAAGTAAAGATTTTCATATATATATATATATATATATATATATATATATATACACATACACACACAAGGGAGTACTATTCAGCCATAAAGGATAAACTTGAGGTATTTAGATAAATAGATACACCTCTAGACCATACTCTTAAGTGAAATAAACTGGACACATGAGTTAGTATCACATTTTCTCTCCAGTATGAGAAACTACAAGTGTATATAAGGACCAAAGCATAGACATGGTGAACTAGGAAGAAACTGTTCAAATGGGAAGGGAATTAGAGAGAGGGTGAAGGGAATGGAAGGAAAAAGAAAAAAGGAGAAAACATAAAACAGAAGCAAAGCTTTTATAAACAAGTAAGGGTAGGAACGTTAAAGAAAAAGGAGGGGAATGGAATCAATATGTATCGAGTACAGATATAAATTTTCTATAAAGAATATGATTATTATACATATCTCAATTGTACCAATGAGTTTAATTTTTAGAAAATGCTTGGGTGAACTTAGATTATAGTTTAGTGGTTTAGAGCAGATACTAAATGTGACTGAGTTCCTGTCCTTCCTCCAGCTAGAAAAGAAAATAAATGGATATTTTAAAGGTAGAAAGAAAGAAAGAAAGGAAGGAAGGAAGGAAGGAAGGAAGGAAGGAAGGAAGGAAGAAAGAAAGAAAGAAAGAAAGAAAGAAAGAAAGAAAGAAAGAAAAAAGAAAAGAGAAAAAGAAGAAAGAAAGAAAGAAAGAAAGAAAGAAAGAAAGAAAGAAAGAAAGAAAGAAAGAAAGAAAGTTCCCATTGGCTGAAAGAAGAATGTCATAGCATTGTATTGAGATATGGAATTGTGAGCAAACTTAACCCAACTTATCCTAGCTGACAGGTCCAACAGTTTATGGTTCTGCACAGAATTCAGGACCCCATAGAGGAATCCATGTGATACTTGAACCTATGATCTGTGATTCTCCATCATTTAATCTGTACATTTTAATTTCTCTGCAGTATTATCACTATGTAACCATATTTCAGCACAGCCTTCAGATGTTCTGATGTTGAGTCTAACCTGAAAACACCTTAGCTTAATAAGTCAGTAATCAAACTAAAGAGAAACTTACAGACTTTTCCAGTGAAGAGTTCTTACATGCCAAAGAAAATTGATTTGCAATCCGAGTTTATAAAGAAACATGAAGCAACAATTGAATTGTACAATTTTTCTGTATTTAGATGTATCCTCTCTCGTCTCCTCTCCTCTCCTCCCCTCCCCTCTTCTGTTTCTCTGTCTCTATCTGTCTGTCTGTCTGTCTCTCTATATGTATTCATATAATCCTACTTTATTAGGTATCTGGGCTTTGATATAAAATTAAAATTCCAGAATACATTTAGAAAGTAAATTTTGAGTGTTCATTGAATTGATATTTGGCACATCATTATAAGACCTTGGGGTGATATGTATCTGAACACTGTAAATAATTAAGTTTCTATTCTGACTGGGGACAGATTATTAGAAACATGATAGACATTAGTCTGTGCTTCTGTAGGGGTTTACTAAGCACCATAGAATTCATGGCAATACACAGAAAGTGAAAGAACATAGGCAGATTCTGCAAGCCCTCTTCTGATAGGATTAAAATAGAAAATTGATGTCATAGAAACACATTCAAAAAAAGAACACATATCATTCACGACTTAATTCCTAACAAAGTATCTGGTTCATAGCAAATTACAATTGCTTGATGATTGCTAATGATTGTTTATTGGTATAGATGATCAGCATTGCACTGTCATTTCCCATTTCTTTAAAAGATGCTTTACTTTAACACTATATCTTGGCTCCTGTTCTGTTAGATTTATATCATATATCTAAATAGTTCTTATTCTTCAAAGGTCAAGCCAAGTGCCATATCCTGAAAGAAACATATTGGTGAAAAATGTAAAATGTACTTTAGGTTTTGAAAAAACAAAAAGTTAAGTTTAAAGAACAATTCTAATTCAATACGTCAAGTAGTCCCTTCTGCAGAGGTACAAAGAAAGCGTTAACAGCAGCGGATAGTGCAAGAAGCTGAGAGAATCCACAAGAGCTTCAGGGACGATCTGGTCTTTGAGGTGGACTCCTGGAGCAAGCACAATAAAATCTGTGGTAAATATTGAGAAGGTAAAATAAGGAGAATAAAACACCCCAGACAAAATACTTCAAAATATTTTGGTGCAGAAAGGAAAGTGATCAATCCAATTCATTTTGACATCTTAGGTGCTAAGTTCAGTACCTATGAAATCTTGTTAGCTGAGTTCTAGGTATTAGTGATTTCTTGTGGAGATTCTTACAAGAATATTTATATTCAGAAGGAGCAAACAACTGATATATTAGAGCACATTGTAATTAGAAGATTTAAAATATTTACTCAAATAATATATTGACCCATGTCCACTTTATATATCACTTTGTCCTGACACTTGGAGCTTTCATCAGAACATTAGGAAGATCTGTTCTGGTTCATGTACTGAGCTAGCTAGCACGAGTGCTCACTAGGCTCACACCTGTCCTATGAAAGTTGAACTTTCTTTGGGCAAAAAATTAGAAAGTAAGCGCTGGTACTGATCTACAAAAGTTCCATCAGGAGTCCTAACTAAAAAGGAGATTCTCCACCAAAGGTAACACTACATTTCCTCTTATTCATATGGTCAAACTGGATTTCTTTCCTTCCTTACAATTTAGAGTGACTTTATGAGTAAACCTTGCCCCATAACAGAAGCTAAAGTGATGTTTGCCTTGTCAGTATAGCCATTCTGGTTTTCTTTAAAAATAAAAGAAGGAAACATTAACAAACAGACCTCCATTTACGAAATAGCATAAGAACAGTACAAGGAATGCTGAATTACTGATGAAGTGGTAGGAAATTAACAATGATTGTTGTATCACAGAGTGATATCTTCAAAGTGGTTTCTCAAGAAAACAAATAGAGACTTGCAAAATTGATCAAATAATTAATCATTAACTGATCATTTCAGTAAGGTGATATAAGTCAGAAATACAACTATGTTAGCTATCCTGTGTATACATATGTACATGCAGCATAGCCATTCTGTTAAGTAGGTCACATATTGAAAATGCCAGAGCTTCCACTTGAGTTCCCAATTAATTAATTTTAAAATTTATTTTGAATATTTATTTGTTTTTCTGTAAACATAATATAATACACATTCTTTAGTTTTGCAAATTGGTCTGGTGTTCCATAAGTTTGCATATTTGAAATACATTTGTGTATTTCATCATATACGTACAGGTTCCTTGTATGTGCTTTACTGAAAAGGTGTTCTGGTGATTACAAAGATATTCGGATAGCTATAAACCACACGTGCATTTTAACATGGATGACTGGCAGAAAAAATTATGTGGATGATAGTATTTTTCTGTAGTAAGTAAAACTGAGAATAAGAATAATCGTTATTGTCCTCATTCAGGTAGTAATTGACTCCATGTAGATAGGAAGCTAGAAGGAAAGACCTTGGGGCAACAGCCCAGGAGAAAAAGAGGCAGGCAGTGGTGCTTCTTACAATAATGAAACCAAAAACACAATGCTGTGGCCAAATTGAAAGAAATTGGTTCCGATAGTGAGGAATCTGATTGACTGCTGATCTTAAGCTTCATTAGGCCACATTTCCACATAAACCCTTTGTCAAGGTGGGAACTACAGCTCTTGTGTGCATACACTGGGAGAGATCTACTATTTTAAAACAAATACAAGAAATAAATGACTTTATCCACTGTGTCTGTGAATTATCCCTAAGTCTCCTCTTATCATGTGATAGTCTTCAATCAATAAAATCACCCTTGAAAGAAGAAATCTGTTGCTATTTTCTCCTTTCATTCTCTTTTTCAAATCCCTTTTTCCTTCCTTCCTTTCCCCCTCCTCTCTCCCTTGTTTCTCTTCCCATTTGAATATGTTCTTCTTACTTCCCAATATCTGTCTTCAGTTATGCTGTTTATGTCCCCTTTGGGATTCTTACAAAGAGAAATAATGCTATATTTAAGCTTGTGTGTCCAGTTTAGTTCAAGCTTTTGTAAATGCAGAGGGGAAGAAGAGTTGAGGGAGAGGAAAGGAATGGGGAAAAAGAGTTAAGATATACAATGTGCCATTATGAATACCTTATAATTAATGTGACAGATGTGTTTGGCAGATATGAACCAATAAAAAAGTTAGGAAAATAAAGTATTTGTTGTTTACTGACTTGTTGAAGAAAAGACCAAGGAAACATGGCAAATAAATCATTTTCCTAAGTAGCCACATCTATATCATTTTCAGGGTGAGAATTACATGACTACAGCTTATCTATGTATAGCCTTCAATTTCTTTCACTTTAATCTGAGTTGTAGGCATCATCTGACCTACAAAATGAGACCGTCAGTAATGTAAAATGACATAAATTAATCTCATAAAAGCAGACTGAAAATATTTGCTATGGTTGATACATTGTGTCAACTTGGGGAGTCTGGATGTTTGGCTGAGTGATTCAGCAGGAAGCCAGGGTGCTTACTTTGTACACATCCGAGGCTGTGGAAGAGGAGGGCAGGGAGACTGTGTGAGAGATAAAATCCCCCTGGGTGGGGGTAGGCTGTTTACAATGTAAGGGAAAAAAAGGAGGTTGCATGCTGCCATTCCTCCCTTTTGTTGTGGTTGTTTTTGCTGTGCTCTGCTGCCATGAACTGCAGCCCTCTGACTCTGTCCCAGCCAAGTGTGGATGGAAACCTCCACAAACTGTAAGCTAAATAAACCTTTCCTTCCTTCATTTTGGGTGTTGGGTATTTTGTCTCAGCAACAAGAGAAAAGTAACCAAGACAATATTGAAAGGGATTTAAAGTATTTTTAATCCAATTCTGCCTTAAATTTCGCATTATCTCTTAAAATATGCCTGGCCAATAGTTTTTTAGTTACTGTGCTATTTCTCTCTACTGCTGTTAATGAGACAACTTATCAAAGATCAACCAAGGCTTACCATTAGGTACGTAATACATCTCCCTGGTTTCCCTGAATTTTCTGCTGAAAGGCTGTATCACATGTTGTTATAGATATTATTTGAAGAAATATTACCCTCATAGTTACATTTAAAGAGTTTTTCTCCCTTAGATATACAAGCATCATCCTCCCTCCTAGCAGGTGGAAATTGCCCATTACTAAATTTATCCTGAAAATTACCTAAGAAATAACTATGTTAATTTTCTATCATTATGGCTTGTGCCACAGCGAGTGATTTCTCCCTATCTTCTTGTCCCTCATTTATGCTGAAGTGAGGTTATCTTTCACTTTTTAAAAAATATATTCAACTTGAACTAATTGGCTTATATTCATTTATTTTATGTAAACTTTTATTTTATGCTTCTCTAATAACTCTGATCTATAGTTTACTCATTTCTGCCGTTGAACCTGATGGTGAAGGGCCAATGTTGGTCCATAGTTGGCACCTCATTTCCTCTCTACTTTTGGGTGTCTTCTGTCAAGGTTCTTGGAGGTGTTTTTGAAGCTTATTTTGACAGCATAAGTTAAAGATGACTTAAAAATTTATGGAATAACATATTGAGATGTTCAGGAGCCATGAGACCTATGTATGAGGCAGGATCTGTATCTGACAGGTATTGAAAGGAGAGTTTTAAAAGGTGCCAGTTACAAAAATATGAGCAAGATCAAAAATGACAACAATAAGCCATAGTGCATTATTCTAAAGCTACTTAAAACAGAGTTTCCACCTCTGGGTCTGAGAGGCAAAAAGAGAGGGCAATTAGTGACCTGTGGAGATAATACACAAAAATTCTGCAAAGAGCCCCTGGATAGACCTTTGGGAGGAACAGCAAATGCTCTGTAACTTGCCAAGGAATATCCTGAGGAATGTCCCATCTAATATCCACCATGGACTCCCACTTTCAATTGGAGAACCGTAGCATACAGTGAAAGGGCAAAATAGCCCAACAGAGTCAGCCCCCAGGGCTCACAGTGCAGGTTTGAGAAATATAGAATGTCCTAGGAAAGCACACAGAAGATGCCAAACACAGCACCAGAAATACCAAGATGGGTCTGTCTGACAGAGAGACCTAGAGCAAGGGGCTAGAGCAAAATAGCATCTGGAGAGTGGACTCTGTTTTAGTTGATGGCATCCTTACTTGAATAAGTTCTCAGGGCTGTTTGGGCAGACATTACTATTCCTTTTGAAAGTATCTCAATTTTAGTTGTCACAATGGCTGTCATACAAATTGAACCAACCTCTATCTGGATTTTGAAGCTATCCTGACTTCCAAATTAAAGGGTTCTGAGAGAGCCAACATGCTGGCAATTAAGACCAAAATGAATATACAGAGAGTAGCCCAGAATCTTAGGACACACAGACAAAGGAGAGAAACCAAAAGTGGAACCTCAGAATGAATATGACATTATCTTTCAATAAGAAAGCAACTAAAACCACTGAAATGAAACTTCCTATTCACAGAAAGCTCTCATTCTCCAGAGACTAGATCCTGCACCACTGTTTAGAAGATATTGTCACAGCATGGATATTTCCCTGCTCCTTTCAAACTACTGCTTCTATATGACCTATTATTATTATTTTTTCCCGTGTCTGATGGAAAGGATAAGTTGGAAATCACTAAGCTAGAGTGTTCCATGCTTCACAAGGTAAAATCTCTACCTTCCATTGACAGTATCCTCAACTCTAGTGACTTTTAGCTAAGGAATCTATCAAAATCTGCATTTATATTGCTAATTACATAAACGTGTGCCAGAACCATGGCTATCAAAAGTGACAAGCAGTGCTTCTTGCTATGAAGATTTCCTAGATGCTTCAGCATTAGAATTGCAAAAATAGCATTCCCAAAGTGGTGGGTGGCAAGTACAGGAAAGAGAAATGTCTGGGATTTTGGAATCCATCGAGATTTAAAGGCCTTTGGGTTTAAATTTAACTACTTCAGACATTATGGAGTCAAAAATTTTCAGGTGAAATGTCACCTCCAGCTTTCCACTACTATTATGTATTAAGAAATTTATTTCACTTTTCTTAGTTGAAAAATAAATTGTATGAGTCTTTATGACCCCAGTAATAATTTCTTAACTATTGCTGAGCTGCCCAGAGTCAGGGTTAAGTACAAATAAAGGAATAGAGATCACCACTGAGCATTCAATATAGGACCCATACATAAGCTTTAATTGTTTTTAAACCAGGCTTTTTCATGTCATGTTTTAATGATATGAATGTTTCATACTTTAAAGATGGAATTCAAATTTACCACCTCCTCTGACCACTTTTCCTTTAGAGGTTTTCTACATATCTGTAAGTTTTTTAAAGGCATAATTATCTTACAGTAATAACCACCTATTCTGTTGCACAATTCTGCATGTTCTGACAAGGTCAGGCTGTCACAAAACAGCCACTGGAATTATGTTTCATTGCATACCAAAAGAACTCAGTGCCCCTCTTTAAACATTTTCGGCTAACCCAGCCTCTGGAAGCCAGTGATACAATTTGTACAGTTTTGCATAGATTTCACTATGTCATGTAAGGTACTTCCCACCATGTGGCCATTTGAGCCTGTCTTTTCTTACTTGCCATAATGGATCTGAGACTCATCCATAATCCAGAGTGAATTCAGAGCTCATTGTTTTTCTGCTTTAAACATTTGGATTCTTATTTTTGGCTTTCATTCATTTGCACATTATGTGTCTAGTGCCCGGGTTTTTATTTGGGGGGGGCGATTTTATTGTGCTGGTATTTTCACATCTTCTTTAATCTGTGGTTTGAAATCTCGTTAATTTTGAAAAATTTGCAGTTGTCAGCTCCTCACATATTTATCCTGTCCATTTTTCTCTTACTCTTTTTGTGGGGTTCAAATTACATGTACTTTAAGTGTTTCTGTCATGCTGATAAATTCACCAGTTGTGCAGACGTATTATCAGACTTTCCCATTACAGTTCTTAAAAACATTAGTCAGTTATTGCAAACTCTAATAATTCTAGCACCTATGTCCTATCTGATTTTCCTGATGAAAACATAGTGTCTCAGCCTTACCCTCAACTTCCACTAAAGGAAAGTTTTCTTTCCTTTCTCTTTTCCACTAACATAACAAATCTCCAAATATCAAAGTGTAAACCCCTCTCTCAGGCCCAGTAGAGTTTGTTAACAGCGATATTACCCTGTGATCAAATTTAGAAACTTGATTCTAATGAAAGACGGGCACTTCTCTTTTCCATGGTAAAAGGCAAGGACAGAAATGTGGTATGTTTAGTTGTTGTTTATGGACGGATTGGGTTGGTACTGATTACAGTTGCAGCTTACAAGAGAAATTACCCGAAACAAGGGTTTCTAAAGAGATAACTGCTGTGCTTCACTGTTCCTGGTTTGGATGCCACAGAAGCTGACATGTCCACGCTGACATAGGGATGAGTGCTGGTGCGTCCAAGGAGGCACGAGATAACAAGGTTCCTTCTCTCCTCTGCCTAGTTGCCTCCTGTGCTTCCGCAGTAAGGCTGGATACCAGTAACATTCTCAAATCACTCCTATCAAAGCAATGGTTTTTAATCTCTGTTTCTCTATCTCAATTAAGACTGACACTCCCATGATCTGGGTCACTTTATGTACTCATTCAAAGTTGTCTATGGCTCCAAAACTCACTTCTCTCTTTTTCCTTAAGAGAGCCAGGGTTTGAACCAGATGGTGATGTGTAACTGAACCCTCTGATTTCCCCTAAATAAAGGAATTACAACCAAGAAGATCTAAAAAAAAATTAACTCTAACAAAAAGGAGACATTTTTGGTGAATAAAATTAATAATAAATGAATTGCATCAAATTATAATCATATGTTTAAACTCAAGCATGTGAAGACTTTATATTTCTATTTCCTGACCTTAAAAGACAAAAGCTGTTAAAACATTCCACTTGTGAGAGATGAATGGTTTTGTTATAATATTCACATTTTCAGATCAACATTTTCAATCCTTGAGCCCACATTCCCAGTGAATGTATTGTTCAGGATATTTTTCTTCCTACACTCCATCTCCTGTTATCTTTTGGAGGATATAATTAGATGCAAAGGAAGCCTTCATGAAAGTTGTAGTTTTTGTTATATTCATCCATGCTGTGCCAGCTCTAATGAATAGCTTGGGTAGGAAGTAGTTGGCATCAAATGAATATGTGATAGTCTGGGCATTATTTCTTGTTTACAGAATTCTATATCCTTCTCAGGGTATTGTAAATCTTCAATTAAAAATAGAAATAAGGAAATATTTGAGGAAAAGAATAAACACTGGTAGTATAGAATGCAAATGACAGTGCTGATCATCAGTAGAATGTTAACACAAAGTAAATTTTTCTAAATCTCAATAGATTTTAAGGTTATCTTGTTAGTTGAGTCAAATCTCCTGAAATAAATATAGTTTTGCTACTTTGTGCCAGGGCAAATAACTTTTAGAATCATCAGAAAAGGTCATAAATTTAATTTAATGGTCAGAATTAATGGGATAAGAAAGGCAACCTCAATTAATTAAAGTGTAGAATCATATAATATTCTCCAGCAATCAATTTTGTAAAATAATATATATCAATGGGATCAGCGAGGTGATCTCAAGGTGTTTAATGATATAAGGTAAGCCAAAATTCTGCTTTTGTATTTCACATAGAATTTTTCCATAAATTACTATTGCTTTATTTTCCGACAATATTACAGGTTATCATTTAAAGTCCTTTCTAGTTCAGTTTGTCATATGAAGGTTTGGGTTAGTACACAGATCTTTCATTTATTTTTTATCCTGACTCATTTAGAAGGTGCAATCGGAAAGTCCTATTTCTAAAAATACATGGAAAGCAGTTTTTTTGTCTCAACTAAAGTATCTATGGTGTCTGCACTGACCCTTAGACTATAAAGTCTTTCACTATGGGATAGTCTTCGTCTAATTTCAATAAGAAAATTGTAACCCCGAATGAGTGCTGTCCGCTGACACCACTGCCTGAGTTTAGAACACTCCACCATGCTTTGGCACTGTTTTCCTCTCTGTCCAATTTGGTTTTTTGGGCATAAGTATCCTCTCTCCCTCTCCTGTGTTTTCAATGGAATGATATCTTCAGGGAATTGAACAACCAAGTTTCCAATGCTGACTGTGGAGTAAGGCCCAGAGGGGTTCAAAGAATTTCTCAGGTCATAGAGTTAAAGATTACAGTCTTAAAATATTAGATACAGATATTGTAGCCATATTTCCTCAACCCAAGTCCAAGTGGTGCCTTCATAATATTTTTGAATTAATTTACAGTAGTGAAGCATTCAAAGGGCATAAAGTAAATCGTTCATTGGCATCTATCTACAACCACTCCTCATTATCTGTGGGAAATTTGTTCCTAGTTCCACACAGATAACAAAATCCATGTCACCCAAGTCTCTTATATAAAATCTTATATTATTTTTACACAAATCTATCAGTACACCTTATCAATTCCATATTCTTTATAAAGCAGAGTACATTGTAAATGCTATATCAATAATTGTTCTACTGTATTCTTTAGGGATAATGTTAGGAAAAATTATGTACATGTTCAGCACAGGCACAATTTTTCTGCATATTTTTGATCTGCAGTTGGTTGAATTTATAGAAGTGGAATCCTTATATAGAGAAGCTTGAGTGTATACATACTATGTTTGCATTAATAAATTTTGTGTTGTCATAGTGGCATTATATTATTGTAGTTTTATGAGAATTCTTTGTGAAATGACTACCATTCATACTGGTTGAAATAATAGCCCAATATTAAAGAAATTTTATACCTGATAAATAATGGAACTAGTATTCAAAGCTTTGCTTCTAATACATTAGCTTAAAAGAAATGGATTTTCATAACTTTTAAATACTATAACTTTTTAAATTTGATGACCAAGACTTTTCATATTTTCCCCTTTTGGTGGAATTATTCTATGTATTTTAGAGAAGGTTACTGTTTTCAGTAAATGTGGTACATGATTAAAGTCTTCCTGAGGGGCTAAAATTTGACTTATAGTTTAAAACACAGTAATTCAGTTACTAAGCTGAATGAAGTCATAAAACTTTACATATAATTTAGTATAATACTCAAATGAATCGGCAAGTAAAAAGTAAAGTGATCATATTTAAAAAATGAGAGTTCACAGTACACCTGGATTATATATATGTTATAATCTCCAGAGTACCTCAGTGAACCAGAATTTTAGCCAAAATTCAGAGTGGAGCTCTCGAAGGAATTTTCATATTGAAAATGCTTATGTTTTCTTGTCAGCAGCCTGAAGTGATAGATGCCAATGGCTCTCCACTCACTTGTGCTAGAAAATCCCACAAATTAGTGCAAATCAAGTGTTTTAAATTTTTGGTTAATCCTAAGAGCACTATAAAACTTCCCAGGTCGGGGGTGAGAAGATTCAAAACACTTGAAAGATGCTGTCTCTCCTTACAGTGGTTGAATGAGCAGGTATTCTCAGGCTAGCAAGGGTGGGGAATTTTTGCTGCATCTCCTTAAAAATACAGTGAACTAATGCTGAAGCTAAGGATTTGGGTAAAGATTTTCCAGTCTCTGAAAATATCCAAGTGAAAAAAGCACCCCCGATGAGCCTTGGCCTTTACAGAACACACGATTAGATGAGTTTTCACTGCCACATGGAGTTGACCTGGAATTTCAAAGAAATAGAATGCTCCAAATCACAAGAGATGACTGCACAGAAGTAAAATGTATTCCATGAGAAACTAAAAAGAAAAAAAAAAATAAAACCGAGAACTATGGCATAAGAATAAACTGACATAAAATAAATGAAAATAAATTATTTTTTAAAAAGAAAAACATGCTGCTGATGATACTAAAAAATGTGTTGAGCAATAGAAGGATTATTATAGGTCTTATGAAGTAACAATAATTCTGAATTAAATATCTATGTTTCGTGTCTACCTTATCAAGGAAAGTATTACAGTTTAGATACTAGATTCTAAAGCATCTAATTAATTGTAACGGGTTTCCAAATAATGCCTTATGAAAGCTAAAACAACAAGAGTCATGTTATTTTATTTTCACTTTTAATGGGAATGAGAGGATTCAATTATTCCTGTACCATCCAGAAAAAGTTCTTAGTGTTCTTAGTGAAAAAAGAGAACTGAACTCTAGAACTGTAGACAACCTTGAGCAAATACATGAAAGTAACCAAAGTCCTAGAGGATCATAAATCCTAAGTGAGAACAAGAAACAGAGATTGGAAACCACTGCATTGGTAGAAGTAATTTGAGAATTGCTGTGTTCTGCTTTACTGCGGAAGCACAGGAGGCAACTAGGCAGAGGAGAGAAGGAACCTTGTTATCTCGTGCCTCCTTGGACGCACCAGCACTCATCCCTACGTCAGCGTGGACATGTCAGCTCCTGTGCCTCCAAACCAGGAACAGTGAAGCACAGCAGTTATCTCTTTAGAAACCCTTGTTTCAGGTAATTTATCTTGTCAGCTGCAATTGTAATCGTGCCAACCCATAAACAACAACCAAACATCTATCTTTTCTGACATTGCCTTTCATCACAGCAAAGAGAAATCCCTGTCCTTGATTAATACCGTATTTCTAAATTTGATCGCAGGGTGATCTCATTGTTTATAGATTCAAATACACATAAATTTTGCTTTGAATTTATTTTATAACAAAAAATAAAGGTTTAATGGAAGGGGAAAAAAGTTCTCTACAGGAAGAAGAAATATGCAACCTTAGGAAAGTGGGACATTCTCATCCTGAAAGAAATTTTCAATTGCCATGTATACACTAATAAATGCTTTACAAGAGTCCACAAGTACACTTAGGTCAGTATGAAAACACGTTAGAGAAAATATTCTTGAAGAAATAACTTTTTAGTGCACCAAATATTGTCTTGCTAACCTGACTTTCTACTAATTATGAAATCTTAAATTATCCTAAAGGGTGTGATTTTAAGCAACTATTCTTTGACACCACAATACTATATGTCTGTGCTGTTTGTTTAGTACCAGTGTCTCCTGAGTCTTGTGAATGAAGTTATCTTCTTTTTTCATGTATTAATGTAGAATCGCTTTCTGATGAACTTTCATGGACAAATCCTTTGGTTGTATCATAGTTTTGTAAAAATGTATTTTGAGCTAGACATCACATTTTTGGTGTCTTTGAGCTGGAGATAGAATTGTATTAATAGTTGCAATTGTATAGTGAATATTCAAGCAAAAATCGGTGTTCAAAGAAAAATATGAATGTGGCATGCCCAAATCACTGTCGCCTTATGATTCTCTAAATTTTATTATGTTTTATGGCTGAGATGGTTTATGTAGAGTTTTAAAAGTTCAGATGATCAGTGGCTAGGCCACTGAAAGATGAAAAATATGTAAAACATAGGGAAGTTCAATGATATTTTAACTTGAGATAGGATAAAAATTGCAAAGAGCTCACTTTTCTTTGTGTGCTCACATTGTGGTCCACATGGTCAAGTGATATTATTTATAGCTCTGTGACTATAAATAATATTGGGTTAGAACCAAAGAAAGTGCTTACTTCATGGAATATTTCACCATATGCATAGCATCACTAACCAGACATTATTACTATAAATTTACACTTGGACGTTTTTAATCAGAGTTTCTCTGTGCCCATAAAATAAAAACTTTATAAGAAAAACTGACACTCTGGAAAGCAAGGACACTCTAATACAGAATTAAGACAGTTAGGGAGCAGATAAAAATTAAATATATTTTCTGCAATTGTTGTAGTGAATTCAGTGGAGGATGAAGGCTGAACTTCTCATCAGTTGTCATTTCTGTGAACATTATCATCACTTCCATATCTCTTCAAATTTTTCTTCCTCTGTTCTTCCTCTGTTGTTCTGTACGCACATGGCTAATGTTTCTTGCACTCATCCAAATCCACTATTATTGTATGAATGAAAGGATATAAATTATGAGGAAATGGAATACAAATATTAATTTTATTATTATTTTTTAATTGGCCCAAATCATATTGAGGGCTGAAGCAAACTAGGAAAAGGCTCAAGAAATTTATAGACCACTGATGAAGACAGAAACATAGGCTATGATAACACAAATGAATGGAAATGAGTTTTATAAGAATAGCAGTATTAATAATCCAGCCTCAGTGTTACAAAAGGCTTTTTGGAGATGGAAGTATTGAGCTCTTTTATAAACTAGTACATTCTTTGAATTAGATTATTACTTAGGGGAAGAAATGGAGAAAGTCATTCTAGGAAGAGAGTGAATCACATTAAAGTGTCTAAGACAATGAATTTTGCAACGCTACTGCATTATATTGAAATGCCTAGTGACAAGAAGTGAGGTGAGGTAGGAGGCACACGTTGGAATTTGCTGTAGCACTTGTTAGAAGAGCTCAGATGATTTTCCTTACTGATAAGCAGCCATGTGGGAATTTTTAAAAGGGAGAGAAATAAGTGTACTTCTGACTCCACTGTGCCATTATCCCTCGTGAAGGATAAATTTGAAGTGAATAACCCTGGAAACCAGGAGCTTGATTGGGTTTTCACAATCCTGTGAGAAAATAGTGGTTTCCAATAGTGGTTTTCACTATCCTGTGTGAAATTGTGGAGGCCAGGAATTAAGTGATAATGGAAATGGACAGGTAGGGCAGTGTTTGGTCCTCTACATTGGCTTTGCATGAGGAGATCTACGATATTTTTCAAATTTCTTGATATCCAAGCTCTCCTCTTCCAGACCACTTCATTAAAAATTTATATTTTAAGCACTGGTACTTTTTGAAGTTGTCCAAGTAATTCCAGGGCACGGTCATTGTTGTGTGTTCGTGAACACTTTTAGGAGACAAAATGAAGAGATTTGGTGATAGATTGATATGGCATGTCAAGAGACAGGTGGAGAATGTGGAACATATAGTTCTGATTTAGGAGGTTGGGTAGATGTCAAGAGTAGGCAAAAAATCCAGGAAGAGAAATATGATTGAACAAGACTCTGGCGGGACAGGATACACATGCATCTTAGCAGTAACTACAGAGTATATGGGTGGAGTCCAACCCTCAGTTGTTTATATATCAGAACAGAAGGATGAGCTCTGGGATCTGACTTTACATATTAGCAAGAGCACAATATTATACAGAAACATGTGGAGAGTCCCAAATTGGTTTACGACTTTCATGAGTTGCATGGTAAACAAAACAAAACAAAAACCCTATAACTGAGTATCTGGAAAAGCTGTATTTATCACAGTCTCTTTGAGTAAAGCAGAAAAAATGTACATAGGATTGTTGCAAGAGGAGAGGGTTGTCAGAATTGCAGAAATAAAAATGTTTAGTGATTATTTACAAGTTATTTGTGGACTTGCAGTTAACAAAATGTATCTATTGCTAGTTGGATGGCTTTCCAAAGTGTGGTCAGTTAAGCAGCTCTCACTCATGGACTGGTTTTCAAACCAGCTCTGATAGTAGTTTGTTCCTGGGGCTGCTGAATAAGGGGAATCTGCAAATATCCAGCCTCTGGCACCTAGCATCCCCCCATATATTAATTTAAGCATTCTGTTTATTCTTCTATTCTCTTTAATTTTTGGTGTTCTAATTTGTTTTCCACTAATGCCTAAAATTACTGTTTTGCACTTATTGTAGACTTTTTTCTTTACAGCTAGAGATTTAAATCCCTCATTATCATGTTGTATAGTAATCCCTTCATTATTGTTTTTATCAAGTTCAATTTATAAACAGTAATTTTCCATTTTTGTAGGTGTATAGCTTGAAAAATTTTTGACAAATATGATTGGCTATATATTTCCACTAAAATTATAGTATAGGAAATCCCCATCAAGCAACTCTGTGATTTATTAATTTATATTATATATTATTTTATTGAGAGTCTTCATTAGATAGTTGAATGAATACTATCTTTTGTATTTAAATATCTTTCTATTTCTTATTCTACCCCAGTTTTTCATGCTTTTCCTTGTTTCCTCCTATATTAAAATATTTTATTTTAAACTCTAAGTTCATGTTTCTTGCAAATTGTCTATGGAATTTCTTTGATTCTTCTACTGGAATTGTGTCCTTTCTGAGAGCCATTTTGCTTGCTCGTATAGGTAGCTGTGGTCAGTACTAGCCTGATGTTATTTAAATTAATGATCTGAGATTTGAAAAAGAAATTATCTTAACCAGGCAAGGTAGCACATACCTACAATTCAATTTCGTTTTTTCTTTTTGTAATTCAATTTCTCTGGGAGACGGAGGCAGGAGGATTGCAATGTCAAACACAACCTGGGCTGCCTAATGACCAGGCAAGACCCCATTTTTAAATAAAGAAAGAAAGAAACAAACAAACAAGCAAACAATGAGGGTTTAGTTCAATTCAGAGCCTAGAGTTCAGTCCTTACTCCTAAAAAAAAACCCTGAATCCTGTATTGAGACTAAAGGTCTTGCAGAGTCGTTTCAAATCTCCTCCCCAGCTCACTCAGCTCAAGATAAAGAAAAACCTATTTTCTTGTATTCCACTCAACATTAACTCATCTTTCACCCAATAGCACTCTTTTACAATGGCCTCTTGTTAGACTTCCATCATGCTTAGTTATCTTCAGACTCTGCCTCCCACACAGCAATCCAAATAGAATCTCTGTGCCTCAGATAAAAATGGCTTTGGAATTCAACTGCTGTGGTGGTTAAGTTTAATTATATCAACTTGCTGGCCTTGGGAATGGCACGGGGGACTGGTGGAGTACACGAATGCCTGTGCCTGTGAAGATTGGAAAGGTATGACCTTGGGCGCTGTATCTGGTTCCTTAAGCCTCCCTCTCTGGTTCTGCTCCTCTGCTCTGCTTCTGGAGCATCATGAACTAAGCAGCTCTGCCCTGCCACATATGTTCCTCATGATGTTACTTCCTTGGAGCCAGCTGACATGGACTGGAGCCCCTGACATTGTGAGCTAAAGAAAATCACTACTCCTTTAAGTTGTGTTGGATGCTGTGTCCCAGTAGTGGGCAACTTGACTAATATAGAAAACTAGTACTGGGAATTGTTGCTGTGACCCTACCTGACCATGTGGAACTGGTTTGCAAGAGGATATTGGGTAGATTTGGAGACATGAGTTAGAAAACCTGCAAGCTGCAAGTAGAGGCTGAAGACTACTTATTGGAGCTCAGAAGACCAGAACGTTGATAGGAATATTAACAGACAATAAAAACCTAGGTTCGTGAAATTTCTGAGAACAAGGACTCCACTGGCAGTTGGACTAGAGGCCATGTGTGTTGTGCTCTGGCAGAACATTTTCCTACATTTAGCTCATGCAACTGAGACTTCATGGAACATTGAGCTTGAAGGTAGGGAACAAAGTGAGCTGGGGGTGGAGATTTCAGGGAGTCTAATATTCAGGCTGTAGCACAGTATTTTGGGCTGCTTCAGCCAAACTTATAGTGACAATTGGAAACAAAAGGCAGATAAGAGAAATTGGAAACTTCAAAATTTTAGCCCAGAAAGAGCCACATGTAAAGCTGGG
The DNA here is from genome assembly GCA_004027595.1 of Dinomys branickii. NCBI lineage: Eukaryota > Metazoa > Chordata > Mammalia > Rodentia > Dinomyidae > Dinomys > Dinomys branickii. Next base: position 42,805 of record PVLD010010764.1, on the reverse strand, counting down.
GCCAAAGGAGCTGTGGTTGCTGAAGAGATTAGGGTCTTGAAAAAGAAACCAAATCCTATGTACAGAGACAAGAAGAAGGTTGCCTTGAGGGCATCTAAGATATCATCGAGACCCTATCCATCACAGGCTCAAGGTTGAAAAAAGTGTTCAACTTTTATTTAAGAAGAGAGCCCCTGGGATACCTGTTCAAATAAACCCTCCTAGAAAATTGGTTCCCAGGTTCCCAGGCATCATTTGACTCTGCTCACCCATCCAAACACTCAGAGACCACTGCAACCATAGTTCAAGGTGTCCTGGGCACTATTCTTGATGACAGTAGACCTTGATATTATGCACAGGATGCCAGGTTTACTGTCATGCAGATAGCTAAAGCTATATTTTAGATTCGTGGGGGCTTCCAGCAAGATTTTACAGGAAGGCTTGTGTGAAACTGTAGAAATGAAGTCGAAGGTTAAGTAGACACCCTAAGAAGGTAGAAACACTAGAACCTTCAGAGGAATGTGAGATTGATCAAGCAATTAAAGAGAATAAAAAATTAGAAAGGATGCAGCACTTCACTAAACAAGATGGTAGGAATTCAACAATGGTTGTTATATTGTATATTGTTGTCTTCAAATCAGTTGTTCAGATTACCAGATATAAGCTTGCAACATCAGTCAAAAAAATTAGCATTAAATCTTCCTTTCTGGTAATCTGACAAAATTCATTGAGGATAACAGTATGTAATATAACAACCATTGCTAATTCCTATCATCTTGTTTTGAAATCGTGTATCATTGTTATAGTTTTGGTGTTGTTTTGTTTTTATCTTTGCTGTTGATATTTTGTGCAGCCTAAGCAGAGCCATCCGAACAAAGAGGCTACGTGGGATTTCAGTGACAAGGCCACAGAGATGGGTCTGCCCATGCCCTTTGGAACTCATGGGCTCCTCCCATGACCACAGGATATTGAACATGAAATTTAATACATTCCTGATTAAGTTTTAGTCTTTCATTGGTCCAATTCTTCTCTACCCTCCTATGCCTACCTTTTGCAATGGGAATGTTTACCCTGTGCCATTGTACTTTGGATTATATAACATTTCAAAAATTTACTTATTTATCTATTTATAGAAGCTCACAACTAAGTGTTTGCTTGGATGAGACTGGGGCTTAGACTTTTGCAAAACGTTGGAGCTGTTGAGGTTTGGGGGAATGATTTATTGCATTTTTCATTGTATGCAGGGTAGTTGCATCACGTTAGGGAAATAATGAGTTTGTGTTGTTTTAGAGGACTGAATATATTTTAAGGTCATGCACTTGAATGTCAAGTTGACAAGCAGTGCGATGCGATAGCTAAACCTCATTGTGTCAGTGTGATTTTCTTAGGAGCAAACTAGAGCATCATTGGAGCACAATTCTGGATGTGTCTGGGTTGGTCATAGAGACATGACCCTGGGTACTATAAAGTGTGATCAGGAAATACAGTGCATATTTAGATGAAAACTTCGTTACACTAAAGGAATATTGCTATTCATCTTCCTCAGAATATTCCTCTTTGCTTTAAACACATTTTCCTGTCAGTCTTGCCACTCTCTGAAACAGTTATGGGAGTCCCTCTTTGTGTCTGTGTGAGGCTGACAAAAAAAATCAGTGAGTGCTGCTTCTGAGTACTAGCAGAAAACTAAATTCAAAATCACTCCCCCACCCTGTGTCCTCATTCATCTTACTCACCATGCAACTTCTGCCTCTTCCCCACAGGCAGAATGATCTTGAAAGGTAAAATATTGAGCCAGCTCTTGACATCAAGGCAGCCGGGAGAAAGCAACTAAAAACCCTCAGGAACAGACAATTCCAGAATTGCTTCAGAGTGGCAAGAAAGATGGGGTAAATATGTTCAAAGTAAGAGGAAGGATTTTCATGGGGATCCATGGCAATGTGTCCTTTATGGTAATGTTTTTTTTTTTTTAAGTTGAAAGATGCATGCTGTTTTTTAGTAACATCTTGCATACGTGGCTCTTAACGCTGTCGTCTTGGGTGCAGCTACCCTGCTCTCCTTCCAGACCTCTATGAACTAAGTGGCTTTGCATAGCCATATCCTTCCCCACGATCTTCCTGTGACTTTGGGCTGAATTAATCCTCTTCTTGGAGTTGTGGGTGCTTGTTTTTATTTCCCAGCAGTAGGAAAGCTGATGAACACATCTTTACTTTCATATCATCTTCTGCAAAGGTTTTATTTCCTTGTCATCTCACAATGAATTTACAATTATTGTTTCAGTGCTTCTCCAAACGTCTTTATTTGTTGTAATTAGGAGGGCTATTCAGAGTAGCCATCACACCACACTGTGCGAAACAGAATCTGTGTAGTGTGTTTTGAAAATAATCCCAGGAAAGCTTAGGTACATCTAAATTTGAAAACCACTAGTCTAAATCTCATAAAGTTTATTACTAATATGGAATGAAATTGACAGACTCTAAGCAGACAGATGAAAAACCAAATCTAAAACATTTTACAATGTTAAAAATGAAACAAGACAAAACAAACTGTAAGCAATCACTTAGGCAGATTCATCAAGAATCAGTGGAACAAGAATTTATAGAATAGCCTCTCTTTACCACTTGATTATGCTTAGGAAGCTTATAAAATGCCATTCACGATTCCTACTTGACATGACTACAATCAAAAAGCTAATAGATTTAAATAAATATGTTAATACATTAGTCATATGTTAAATGAATGAATGACTTCCCATGATTCTAAAAGCACACATGTGTAGTTTCTGGCAAGCAACAAATTCCTCACCCTGGGCATCTCTAGAAATAATCGATTGAGTCAAGTATCAGAAGTTGAGAGAAGCTGAATAGCTGGACATGGAAAAGAAGAGCTAGAATTCTAGGTCAGCACACAAGCTTCATCAAAACGTCAACAGTGAAAAAAACATGCAAAGTCCAGGTAGGGCTGTAGATCAATGGTTTAATAGAGCAGCAGGGTCAGAATCCATATGTGGTGTGGATGCAGAGTCAGTGCATCTGAACTGAATCCTGGCTAAACTAACATTCTTATACACACACACATGAGAGAGAGAATTTACTGATATTTTTTGTGAATAGCCTTGAGCACTATCTATATTTTAAAAACCATATCCTGGGATAATAAAAAATATAACTCTTTAAAGAGGCAGTAACAATAAAGACAAAGCAGGAAGATCACACAGACATGCAGCATATATTACGTATATACACGTATATTATACACACATATGTACATACACATAGACGGAAAGGATAAGAAAGTTGACAGAGAGAACTTAAAAATCTTATTCGTAAAAATAAGCAAGTCTTTTCAATATCAAGGGTGTGGAGAATGTGGGAAACATTGACGCATGATACAAAGTAGAAAATAAAAATTGCCTGCATTGGACAGAGGTTCTAACATGTGGGAAAATACTCTTAATTCCCTGGCTTTCATGCTCCCTAGGTCATAGCCTCTCACTGATTGTCTATAAGTACTAAATGAAGCACCTCAAAGCGGGAATAGTTCCGTGAGAACATCCAGAGTTCTAGAGACTAGACCCTACTGACCTCTGCCCTCCCAGTAAAAAAGGAAGTAGCCATGGCCTGTCTTGCTACTTTTACATTCCTGAGGTTACCACATCTGGGCTATATAAGTATACATGCATAGATACATAGAAAAAAGTAAATATATATACATGTTTACTTTTCTCTCAATAAAATGAAGGTTTTCAAGCCACATCCAACGAGACTCTGAGGTGGGTAGGTCCCTGGGAAGTGTAATTGAAGAGCGTTTGTACAAATCAGCTGGGGGGGGGGGTCTCTTCCATCCGTTCTCCCATTCAAGCAGAACAGCCTCCATTAACTTATATAACTATTTAGATGGGGCATCATATTTTATTTATTTTTATTTTTATTTTTGCGGTACTGGGGATCGAACTCAGGACCCTGCGATTGCTAGGCAAGCGCTTATTCCACTGAGCTATATCCCCAGAACTTTTTTTTTTTTGCGCATATTTTATTTTAAAGAAGTCTGGTGCTAAAATTACTCAGGAAACATCTGTGCTAGTAGATGGCGAGTGGAAATGAATTAATCAGATAGAGTGAACACTATTGATTTTAGTTTGAGGGGATTACAGAAATGATTTTCAGATTGCCAACAGAGGCTGACTCACGCCCTGAGACAGCAGAGTATGCTGCCTAAAATAAAGTTGGTTGGTGCTGAGACAGGCATTGGTCCTCCTCAATTTAGCTCTTAATTTTCCTTTTTATTCCATTTTCTGACTGCTTTTCTGATCGGTGGCTATCTCACAGTCTATCTTTTCTAAACCTCAGGCCCAGTGCTCTCCCTTAGCACCAGACTTCCCTGAAATTTAACCTAAGTCTTCACACATTCTTTTGAACTGTTTGGAAAAATTCTTATTTTTTTGATACTACATGCAGATGGTAAAGCAGTAAATCAGCAAATGGCAGAAGAAACTAAAAATATAAAAGACCTCCCAGCAACCGAGTTTTCTTCTCCAACAGTGACCCCCTAACCAGATTCCAATGTCTTTGTGCAGAGGTACTGTCACATATGGACAGGCAGACACATGTGTGCTGGTTTCCCGCTTGTAATGAATACCTAACACATGTGCACATGTGTGTGCTACTTTTCTCTTAAAAAAATCTCTAGCAATCTGTTCTGTCACTTAATATATATTCTGGTAATTATTCTATATCCATATATGACAATCTCCTTCATTTTTATTTTTTAAAGCAAGTGCTTCTACTATGTAAATATTACTTGACTTATTTAACGAGATCTATTATTTAGATTTTTCACTGGTGTGAGACAGAATTTTGCTAAGTTGTCCAGGATGGCCTCAAACCAATCATTCTCCAGCTTTTGCCTCCCAAGTAGCTGAGGCTGCAGCCCTGGTCATGGCACTGGGCTATTTAGAAGTTTTTAAATATTATGCTATTATAAAGAATACTAAATTGAATATGTGTACATATTTATGTAAGCACATGCATAGAAGAAGTTCCTTGGGGTGGAATTACTACTTCTGCTTCAAATTTCCATATTTATTGCCAAATTATTTCCATAAACACAGGGCTATTTTACCTTCTTAGAGAAATACACAAGAATGATTTTTTTCCATACTCTCACCAATATAATGTGTTCACAAACATTTTAATTTTTGCTAAATGCTAAACATTATCTTATACTTTTAATTTACTATCCTATTATAAAGTTGTTTAAGATAGAGAACTTTTCACATTTTTATTGATCATTTTTACTTTTATTTTTGTTTCTTTTTTCTTTTTCTTTTTGTTTTGGTCTTTTTGAGACAGAGTTTCACTAGGCAGTTCAGGTTGGTCTTCAACTCACTTTGTAGTTAGGATGACCTCAAAGTCACAGTGTTCCTCCTGCCTCAGCCTCCCTAATGCTGGGATTACAAGTGTGTGCCACCATGCCTGGCTTTTATTTTCATTTCTTGCAGATATCTAAACTTTTTGCCCTTTTCAACTTGAATTGCTATTACTTGCTCACAGGAAAATTTACCATTTAAGAACAGAAACCTATTTTCTATTATGTAACAGGGAATTATTAAGTTTGTTCCTGAGACTTATCATATATTTGCTATGTAGTAGAATAGTTTAAGACAATCTGACAAAATCCATGATGCTTTCTATTTATTTAGTTGTTTTGAGGCAGGGTCTTGCTCTGCAGTTCAGGTTGAACTTGAATTCACTTTGTAGCCTAGGCTGGCCTCTAACTCAAAGCAATCCTCTTGCCTCGGCCTCCCAAGTGTTGAATATTTTTCTTGTAAAACCCGTGTTTTACATCATAATTAGAAAGAAGACTGGTCTTTAGCTCAGTGGTAGAGTACTTGCCTCGCATGTGTGAGCTCCTGGGTTGCATCCTCAGTAACCAAAACAAGAAGAAAAATGAAGATAAAACTTTTCTATTCCAACATAAAACAAAATTTTCTTAACTTTTCTTCTTATATTTTAAGTTTTCTTATTTCACATTTATGTCTTTAATATACCTGGGAATTATCTTCAAGAAAACTGTGAAGAAAGGATAATTTAGTTGACTAATCAGTTGTCCTAATTACATTTATCAATCATCTATTTTTCCAAGTGTAATTTCAAATGAAAACTTCATTATACTGCATATGAATTTTAGATCAAATTTAAACTTAAAAAATTTTTATTTCAGAAATATTGAGACTATTCCATTGAACTATTAGTATAAATATATAAAATCATGTTTCATTGCTATAGATATTTTTATTAATATATTAATTTTATGAATTTATTGACAGACACCTGATATTGTTATTGTACTGAATAGTTCTAATAAGGAGAATGATGTAATTTTGCATTTTCAAATCTACTTTTAAGTCACTTATCAACATTAGAATTTTCTTCTTTATTTAGCACTCGCCCCACTTAACCAATAAATTCTTTTTTTTTTTTTTTTTTGAGACAGGGTCTCACTATGTCATTCAAGCTGGCCTTGAATTTACTTATGTAGCTTAGGCTGACCTTGAACTCATGGGGTGGTCCACCTGCCTCATCCTCTCATGTGCTGGGATTACAGACCTCATTGTCCCACCCACAAATAAATTCTTGAGTAGTCAAATCATTTCAGTTTTTTAAATATTTGAAAATGAGGTCTTTTCATTGTATGATCTGCCTAGATATTTTTATCTATTACATGATGGATGATTTCCTTTCAGTGTACTCAAGTGGAAATGCACTATGGATCTCTGTATGTATCAGTGTGTGTGTGTGCGTGTGTGTGTATAGATATGCATGTGTATGTGTGTTTGGTGCAAATTAATTTTAATTCCTGTTTTTAATGTTTATTAGTATATGAAGCACATTTATCAGAAATATGAGCTCAAAGGCATCACTTGATCACTCTAAATACTTTTATTGAAATGTGAAGAAACCACCTTTTTGAATAGTAAAGGATATGTCATAAATCTAGCTTGTCCGGCTGGTCTGATAATATATAAGGTTATGTGATAAGACTGAAAAGCTTTTATAAGCTATTCCACCACTTCAGCACAAGTGAGGTAAGGGGATACCAAGAAAAGCAAGCAGTTTTCCCAAACGCTGGTATATCTTTGAAATAAAATCTCATTCAATTTTTCTTCTGCCATTTCTGGACTTCTCTCTGAAAGGATCCAATTGGTCTACCCTCCTACTGCAAGGTTATCATGTCCACTACAATTGAGTCTTTTTTGCTATATACTGAGCAGAATGTGTCTTGCTTTGAGATAAAAATGAATACTCACCTGGCCACTTTTTATATGTTTGATAGTAAATACTTATATCTTCTCAGAATTTGATCTAAATCATAAATTTATTATTAAATACCAAAATGAACACAGACTGCTGCAATCTAGTGTCACAACAACCTTACACAAATTCATGTAGGCCACACAAGGGAGCCTTCACCACAGCTGAACTAGGCAGAACATCCTGGGATTCTTTGGGAACAGGAGAGTCTCAGGGTGAGTTGTGTTGCGGCCTTTTCCCAACTACCAAGCTCATAGAAACTATTAGTTCCTACCTGTTCCTGGTTGTGCTGAGGTATGAGTAGTATGGGTTTCCCCAAACCTTAGCATGTAGCTGTGGATTCTGAAATGCATAGCATAATCTTAGCTCCTCAGCAGCAAGCTACCCCGCTACTCCTGGGTGTGATCATCGGCCCCTTTCATTTTGGTGCTATCCCGATCTGGTGTTGGAACAAGGCCTGTCGTGACACTTTACCTTTGCTACTGCTGATTTACCAACTATGTAAGCAAGAAAATGTCAGAAACTAGAAAGCTCTTATTTCTTGAAAGTTCAAATCTAACAGATTTTCCTGCCATCTTTCAGAGAATGAAGGTCGACCTCTACTTACCGGTAATGGTAGGAGACTACCATCACTGGTTCAAATTACCTAACAGATGCTGAGTGGATGAAACGGCACTAAATCAGATCAGAGTGTTGGTAATGTGAAGGATATCGCTCTTTGTTCTATTTTAATCTTACAGCCTTATTAAGTTATTTTTCCTTCCTTTTTTATTAATAGACGTGTGTAAAACATGACAACATTCATTCTGGGATATTGACACATTCATTTTGGGATATTGATACATACACATGTGGTATCTTGATCCTTTTACTTCCATTTCCTTTCCCTCTGTCCCATCTATTCCACTTCCAGAGCCCCTTACCAATTTGTAAAATATTATAGAGATTCTAATTATTCTCTTGGGTTTGGTTTTCTCACCCCTTTTGCTTTGACATGACACTAAAATCTCCATTAAACAGTGCCTTAAATAATACAGGCAGAATGGAAATATATGTAGTCAATTCTGATTATTTGTGGTAGTCATGTTCTGTTAAGTTGAAGTATGTATTGTGTAGTAAGTACTGGATTTTTGTCCTGAGCAGCGCTATCTGTATCCCTCTATATTTATATCTATATCCATCTCTATATATACATATATGTGAACATTTAAGCATATTAGTCATATAGCATAACAAGCACTACTTACATATAAAATTATAATTACATTATAATTATAATTTACATTACAATTTTCAATTCTAAAAAGTCTCACCCTTATAGAGTCTGGTTTTTTTTTTTTAATTGACAAAAGAGAAGTTCTAGTGTGAAGTGACTTGCTCCACACAGGGCCTGGTGTTGGAATCCTCCCGCACTTTTGCTGTCTCACCACACCGTCCCTGTTCCCCAGTCATCTCTGCGCAGCAGCTGAAATGCAGGGCAGAAGAGTTCCTTGTTTGATCTCAGCTGGGAATAGGCTGCGCTTACATTTTTCATCACTTTGCACAAATCGCTGGGTAAGGCTGAAAGGGGCATGACTACTTACCTCATTATGTGTGGGAACATGTTCCAAAGCTGCCTGTGGACGCCTCAAACCAAAGGTAGCATTGAATCATAAACAGGCTAAGCAGCCCTTATCCGACGTGCTTGGAAGCTGAAGTTAACAGATTGTGGAACATTTACAAAGGCTTCATTGGTTAATCATCTCTAATCCAAAACTCTAAAATCAGAAATGCTCCAAAATTTAGAACATGACACTCAAAAATACTCCAGTGGTACACATTGTTTTTCCTATATATGCATACATATCTTAAAGTTTGATTTATAAGTAGGCACAGTAAGAGATGAAACATATTAATAATAAAATGGGATAATTATATCAACATTTTATAGTGAAAGCTGTATGAATATGGTCCCTCTTGCTCTCTTCTTCTCTTTCTCTCTCAAAATATTAAGTTGAACTGTATTTCAGTTGCCTGATAGTAATTGAAATGGAAAAGGTGGCAGTGGATAAGACAGAACTCTAAACTACTGTATTCATTTCAGTTTTACTAATATATTTTAGAGAATGGGCAAACTTAGAAAAACTGTCAAATAGGAAAAAGAGGCATTCCAAAGGTCAGCTTTTGTTCAGTAACATAACATACATTAAAAAATGAACTAAATATGGTACTAAATATAATGTTAAAAACCAAAGGAAAAAAATAAAGTGATAAACATTCACACAATATATAAAACTCAGACAAGGTGATAGGAAATTAATAATGGTTGTGGTATTACATATTGATATCTTCAAATGTGATACTCAGATAAACAAATATAGACATGTAAGATTGATCAAGCACTTAAACCTTAACTGTTTCTTTCAATAGAGAATAAAAGTCAGTAGTACAACTATGTTAGCTGTCCTGTGTACACATATATACATATTTTTCTTTCTTTTCTCTTTTCCCTCATCTCAGGTGTTCTTTCCTTTTCAGCAGTTTCCTTTCCTTTCACAACGTCTATTTTACCCTCTAGATTTTATTCACACTTTCAGGTTCTTACATTAGTGAAACAATATGGTGGTTACACATGCGGGTCTGATTTATTTCACTTGTGAGTATGGTCTCTAGTTGTGCCCATTTTCCTATAAAACCCTTGAGATTATCCTTCTTTATAGCTGAGTAATATTCCATTATGTAAACGTACCACAATTTTTTAATTCATTCCTCAGGATTTCATTCTCTTATCTTTAAAATAAAAAATATTTTTTAAAAAACTAAAACTCAGATTAAAAAACTAGAAAGACAAAAGCTTTGCATAGCATTTCAAGTGAATGAAAGTTGTCTGTTGATCAATTAAAAAGGATCAGTAACTTTAGTTTTCTAGCTATCCCCAAACACAGTTGCATCACTAAAACTGCCATTCATAGACAGAGATAATATACCGTGAGGCATGTAGTACACAGTTACAGAGCTCTTGTAGAGCTGCTAGATGATATTTTTAATGGTTCGATGTTTGTACTTCCTAAGAAGGGTGACTCCTTAGCAAACAAGAGTGTAAGTTTCCTTGCTTAACTTATTCTTTCCCCAAATTCTATTTTAGAAAGTAGAATGTTAAGCGCTGGAGTACAGTTAGTATCAGTAAGTTTCAATGCAATTGAGAAGATGACAATGTTAAGATACAGTCACTACATAGTTGAAGTTTTTAGTGAGCCAAGAAAGCAATGTGAGAATACATTGGCAATGTTGTGACTAATTCAAGAAATTTCCTCTTTCTTCACTCTATCACGTTGTCCAAAACAAAGTTGTACTAAACAATAGCTTGGTTTGCTTTAGTGCCTAAGCTCCCAAACAGTTCACATTTGCAAACTCTCTACTTCAGTGTTTATAAGGAAAAACATTTCTTTGCAGTTTAGGATTTTTAAATAGTGTTAAAGATACACGATAATAATATGGTGATGACCAGTAATATTCTTTAAGGAAAAATAAAAGCCATTGAACAATAGTGCTCTAAATCTGAACATTAGATCTTATACAGTAATCTAATTTCAGGATAAAAGTATTTTCTAGGAGAAGTAGAAGTTATGTTTTAAGATATTTAAATTTAGATTAATGATGACACATTGATAATAGCCATATTTGCAGTCATAAATTCAGTCTCCCCTAAAAATCTTCCCATGATCCTCTCTTCCTCGTTATCACTTTCTCAGAGTGTGACTTTACAGAAAGAAGATGTTATAGTCTCTCTCGAGTAAAAAAAAAAGAACTGCCCTGATTTCAAAGTCACTATATTGGTATTGGTAATACTTTTATTTTTAACTTCAATAAAAATTCAGTAGCAGTCATTTCTAAAAGAAACTCAGTTCAGATAAACTGGACTGCACAAAAGTGCTATAGTAACAACTTGAAAGACAGATAGCAGAAATTCAAAGAAGTATGAACTAGTCTGTCAACTGTCCAGAGACCAAAAACGACACCTCTCTAGTTTGCTTAAGGATCAAAAAAATCAGAAGGTAAGTTACAGAACGCTCCAGTGAACAAGTTCTCAGAAGAAACAAAAGTGCTTAATTAATATTAAAAAACACACACACAAAAACTATTTCTGAAAGGGCACTAAACATAACAGTCATATCTATTGTCATGGTAAGGAACAGTTCACTAAACTGATTTCGAAGTTCCTAATATTCTCCATCTTCAGGTTGGAGCAATGGCAAATCAGTTGTTTCAATAAAAATGAGACAAATTTAAAAGGGAAGCACTACCTGAGATAAAGTTATTTTTCCCTTAAAAAACAAAAGAAGATATTTCACAGAAAATAAAATAAATGATAAATATTTTGCATACCCCTCCCTCTTTGCCCTCTCTCTTGTGAGTTCTTTTCCCCAACAAAGTATCAGGAACTTACTTCACTGAAACAAACCTGAATGTTTCTATGAATTGGTTCTCAAAAAGAAATTTCTTACAACAAATTAATCGCAGAGGGAAGCTTGGAAAGTTCTTGGATGTGTTGCAAGATTCAGAAAAAGTATCTGAAACATGGAATAGGTGATGGAGAATATTGGATGTTCAGTGCAGCAGGAGATGAAATGTCTGAATGAACTTTCCTTGAAGACATTATTTTACAATTCTGTAAGTTTGAGGTTAACCTGCAGGTTTCAGGAAGTAAAGCTGCAAGTAATTTTTGCCTAGTGGAAAACAAATATCAGCTCTTGAGTTCTTTATCCTCTAGAACTTTAAAGCACGTTATATTAAATCCACTTGTCCTTTCCTGAGATCCCTTCATTAAATTAGGAAGTTAAGAGAGAAAGTTCTTTTTATTATTTTAACTGGCTTCGGCATCTTCCTGGCTACTTCATTAATTTCAGGTGTCATTTTATATTGCTTTGAGAGCTATGATTTTATATTTTGAAAATCATACTCTAAAAAAGTACTTACAAGTATGTATTAATTTGGTGGAGCTCCTTTAACCAAGGTTAGGTCTTTAGTTTGAAAGTAGTGTTCAGAGGTGATCAAACTGCTGAATAATAATTCACAGTAACCATTTTTTAAAAAAATGATGATAGATGGGAGAATATTTTTATTGACAACATGAGATTGTACTAGTGTTCAAAATACTTAGGTTGGCTAATGCAAACACTCATCTCTGATTATTGAGAAATCCAGAAGTTCAAAGTAGTCATCAATAATTCCTTGGAACAAGAAAAAAAAATCAACTCACCAGGAATTAGAAGACATTGAGTGAAATAAGATTTGGTCTACAGAAGAGCCAGTGAATAATCCCCAGCCTGTTGTGGTATCTTGTCTCCACTGTAGTTCACCTTGTACTTCATATTCTTATCTAGCTTGTTTTGTGCACTGGGTGGCCAATTCCTATGAGTTAAGTCACCCAGCTAGTTTCATATAGCATTCAGTCAGAGGGAGGTACCTATAGGAGACTAAAGTACTAAGCATAGAAACTCTCTATAATTTCACCTGTGATCTGTCCACCACCACTACTCCTGACATAGGACCCTCCTCCAGGGCTTCATTCTTCATCAGGATCCTGTAATATTACAGTGTCCCTCAGTATCTGTGAAGAATTTATTGTAGAACCTCCCTCACAGAAACCAAAATCAACACTTATTCAAGTTATTTCATAAAATGGTATGGTATACTGTATCAGTCAGTGTTTTACTAGAAAACCAGATATAACCCAAGATATACCAATGTACAAGGAATTACAGGATTAGTTTATGATGGTCAGCCACAGTGTTGGATGAGGCAGTGTGCAGAGGGTGTCTGCACTCTGGAGACTGAAAGTTTCAGTCTAAGGTCTGGAGTTCACTGAAGTGTTCCATGCATGCCAGTATCAGAAGGTTAATGGATCTGCATTGGAAGGCTGAAGAATCTGAGGCAAAAGTCAACAAGTCTGTACTAGAAGCCAGGAGATGACATCCAAGCTGAAGGCAAAGATTAGAGGTCTTACAAGGCACAGAAGCAAATCTATCCTTCTTCATTTCCCCTTTATACCCTCCAGTGGATCAGCTGCCCTAGGATATGCCTTCTACACCTTAAGGTGTAGGATTGCTGAGCTGATTGAATTAAGGTTCTATATTTCTCAAGTTGACACAATCAATCCACCATTATATACACACAGCCTCATGTACTCTTTAAATAATTTCAGTATTACTGACAATACATGTAAATGGTATATAAAATGTTGTTATACTATAATTTTAGGGAGCAATACCAAGAAGAAATGCATGTGTCTGGTAAACATGTACTTTTTCTCAAACATTTTAAATCTACTGTTATTGAACCTATGAGTACAGAACAGAGTGCTATAGAAGGATAATTGTTTTTCCTTTCCTTTACCCCTTATATGGAAAGTAAAGACTACTCAACATTACTAATCCATTTACTTAAATTAGGTATGGTCCTAAACTCTTACACAAATATTTGCTACATTAACTTTTTTTTATTTGAACCAAATTTCCTCAATATCTCATTCCACATGTCTTATGTATGCAATGATCCTCATACCAAAACTAGAGCTCACTCTGTCATTTTCTTAACTAATCAACTTTTGAGGCACCCTTCCTGACAATATCACATCCTCAGACAATTCACAGACTTTCTTTCTTACGTTAAAAGGGTGATGTTTGTAAATTTGATGTAGTGAGGCATTCTCAGTGCCCTGTCCATCACGTCAGGACCCAGGTAGAGATCCCTGCAACACTTAGTCTTTGAGAACCAACTCAAACAGAGCTTTCTTTGTAAGTCTTTTCTTGACCACTCTTATTTCCAGACAGTGTTTATTGATTTCTCTGTTTTACATACATTTTGTGAATACCTCTGTTATCCAATATCTAACAAGCCATGGCCATATGTTTACTCACTTGGATCTGCTATAAATGCTTAAAGCACAGATTATGTCTGAGTTATTGCTGTGTCTCCAGCTTCTAATATTGTGATACTTGTCACTGAAAAATATGATAATAACAATTGTAATAATGGCATCCCAGGCATATTAATCAGTTAGACATGTTCTGCATCTCTTAACCATCTCTTAGCTAGGGATACTTAAATCTGGTTGATAATTTTTCATTCTGAGGTTATACTTAGTTGTTTGATTCTAAAGGTTGCCACTTTACTATTTGTTTGGGGAGTATATCTTTGTGGCTACTGAGATTTTCCTTGTCAGAGGGCTGATGGAAAGGTGAGCATGTTGATGGCTTAACTATGTGAAGTGGATCCTCAGTGACTGTGGCATTGTATTACAACTGTGTCACCTTCAGCCAACTCAGTTATTTTTTAATTTCCAAGTGGAGGGACATAACATAACATTCATCTAGAGCAAGCCTGTCTTCACCCACTCCCAAAGTAGAGCACATATGCCTCTATCTACAGAGGCCATAGTACAAGTATTTCCTTCGGGTGAACTTAGTAGTGTATCTGTATACATTACTTAGTTTATTATTTAGTAAACCACGATGTGCTACATCAAGATAAGAATAAATGCTACCATTCCAAGTCATAATGCAGCTTGTGAATTATTTTTATAACCCAATTTTAAAAGTAATTCAATGTGACACCCTTCAATGCATGTACTTTCTGGCTGCAGGTACTCCTATTTTATAGAGATGATCTTGCTGTTTATGGGTTACTTTGTGTAATAAGTGGTTGCCTTTCATAGAGATCATCTTGTTTATGGGTTAGTTTGTGTAATAAGAGGTTACTTTGTGTAATAAGGAGAGGTATGAAAAAATAATTAAGGAAAACTACAGGAAAATGTGAGGAGTAATTAAGCTAATATTTCCCATTATTTTTGAATACCAAAATGGAATGATTTCCAGTTTCCTCCTGGAAGTGGCCAAACTTACATTTGCTTGTTCTAGACTCTTTTGTTATATAGGTACAGGCGTGTGATATCTGTGTGTGTGTGTGTGTGTGTGTGTGTATGAATATATATATGTATATTTTGATATATGTATATAGACATATACTCTTTATAGTCACGTACTTCTCTTTTTGTTTTCTTTCATTATCCTCAAATTTTTAATTGAAACTATCACAATCTTAGTACCAAACCCTCCTTCATTCTCCAGCAACCTTAACATTACTTTAACCATAACCCCAGGTACCATGGTAGGCTCTATCTACGTAGGTAAATATGATGTAAGTCTGCTTTACATAGTCTATAGCCTGGTATGAAATTAAAACTTGATTTCAAGGTATACTAATAATTTATAGATTGTTTACAATTATAAATCAGCTTTTTAACCAGTATGAGTACGTACAAGGGGAAAAAAACTTTATTATACTTCATATATACTCAAGAATTTTAATTTCTTTTTATTCTGTTTCCTTTTATCCCCCAAAGTCTTCATCTAGTACATATAATCAATGGTTGGAATTTGAAGGGATTGGTCAGATTCTGTGCTAGAAGTGGCTCTTGTAAGAAATCAGTGTCATAAAATTTCAAGATGAAAGAGGATCTTAATTATTATTTACCCATCATTTTTGCATAGTATAATTAAAAGCACTTATTCATTAGTCAGCATGAATCATCTAAGAAGCACACAGGGACAAGAAAATTAAGTGGTAACCTTCTTGTTTGTTAGATTGCCTTGGGCTGCAAAGGACAAAAAGAAATGAAATGGAACAATGTAAAGGCAGAGGTAGCTTTAGGCAACCTTTTAACCGCATCTCAAATCTTTACTCAACATCTGCTGAGGACTGACTCAGGCAGACATCTTCTTTTGCTTCCACTGCAACTATGAGCAGGTTATTGGCTGATAGGCATCCTAGTTCATAGATAGTAAGAAGCAGCACATATTCCTGCATCCCTGCCATGACTGTTGAGATTCACCCCAAGGACTTTTCTAGTTCATCGAGTTGCTGAGCCATGAGGACAGAAAACATAAATTGGCTATTCTAGCAGGAAGAAAAAATGGAGGTTGAGAAGACAAGAGAGGTAGGACATCACAGTGCCTGATTATATTAACTACTTTTAAGGGAAAAACATTTGTATTTGTCTTTATGCATAAAAGCCTCTCTTAACTTCTAGAACCTTTTGTCAGTGTAACTGAATTTTGTGCTCTTCATTGTATATCATTTTGCTATTTAGCCTTTCTGGTTAGAAGTTTCCCGTTCATACAGCAAGACTGTGAGTTCATAGAATTGTTTGTGTACTCAGTAAATATACTTCATATACCAGGGCACACAATAAATATGCGGTAAATAGATGGTGAACTGGTGTAAATTACTGCCTAGAACATTATTGCCCTCTATCAGGAGGCACTGTATCTTGTTCAGCTTATTCCTTTTGTAAAAGCAGAGATATCCACAATCTGCAATAATTTAATGCCTGTTATAACAGTCTGGATCTGAATTTATCATTTGCTTTTGGGCTTTGCAGTTCTGAGGGGGGAAAAACACATTTGGAGCACATTCTTTGTTCTGCATGCATAATTACAATTTTTAAGGGATAATCATTTTCATGAGGACTTCGTCAACTCAATTAAAATATTAATTTCTACAGTTCTGTGTTTGTAGGCCTGGTGCAAATTTAATTTGCAGGTAAAACCACAGATTCACTTAATGATGTTGAAATCATAAGAGTAATAACATTAGGAATGGCAGAAGTTAAAAAAAAACAGATATGAGCTTGTTTTAGAAAAACAAGTTCCTGCATCTCAATTGGAAACTTTTCATCTTCCCTTTGCCTTCCTGCCTACACACACCTGTCCATGACTACGGGAACATACTTAACAAAAAAGAGGCAAACTATAGAATCTCTTTGACTTTTCATATGTCACCAGCCACACTCAGCTATACAATGTTGTTATATGTATATAACCTTCGGAAGAACTACCTTTAAACACATAGATGAAATAAGAAAAATTCTTCTGAAAATTACCATGTTATACAAGCCCTCCTTTCCAGTCCTTGCTCCCTAAACTCTACATCTCAGACACAAGCACCTTTCAGTGCATGGACCACTGCTCAAGGCTCTCCCACGTGCTGTGGCGTCTGCCTCAAATGTTCTTTCTCTTTCTTTCCGCGTGGTTACGTTCAACTCAGACTGTAGCCTCTCAATAAAAATAACTCATTTCAATGTTTTTCCTGGCCCATTAATCTAAGTCATTGTGTTAGAGCACAGTGTAGTTTTTCTTCATTGATTTTGCAAATGTTTTAAATCCATGGTTATCTGTTTACTTAGGTGATATTTGACTTTTATACTACTATGAGCAGGAAAGCAGCATATATTTTGTTCAGTGCTATACTCCCATAGTGTGAAATATTTGTCTGTAGCTGCTACCTAATCACTGTGCTTGAAAAATGCAACTTTCAGTCTCCTGTTGAGTAATTACAATTGCTGTCAAAGGTTGGTATGGTTTCCTCATATAAGAGCCATTAATCTCTTCCCTACCTGTACCTACTGCTGCACCCATTAAGAAATAAATCCAGTCCCTTGAACTGGGGCTGGTTTTTAAATTTGGCTTAGCTAGTAGGATATGGAAAAAATGGTATGTGCCAGGTCCAAGTCTGGCCTTCAAAGTGGTCATGCATTTTCCTCTTCCTTCTTCTCAGAAGCCCATATATATGAGAAGGAGACTAGGAAAGGCTACTGAACGGGAAAGCAGAGAGAGACAGAGATATGTGGTGGAATGTTGAGATGCCAAACATGTTAGGCCAACTTTCTGCCTCCCCAGTCTAACCTTTCTTTTGGGTAATTATGGCCACCAAGATCACTCCAGCCAATACGGACTGCAGCAAAGGAATGTCCCTGCCAAACTGTATTTAAGTTGCTAATATCAGAATCATTAAAAAAATTACTCTTCTCTTAAGTTTTAGATGTTTTGTTTTACACCAACAGAAAATTGAAACCGTGGTCCTCTAGGATTCTCATCTTCTCCTTTAGAGAGGACAAAAGTGAATGTCAGCAAAATGTAGGCAACCTTTCCAAAATCATAATTAATAAAGAGAGCAATGCAAGTAATGTTTAGCTGTTTAAAAAAACTATTAGTCTAGAGCTCTTTGTCACTAGCACAGGCCCTTTACTGCCGGTCCATTGTATATTTCAAGTTCTTCACTGCAGTGTTGAAAATACTCGATGCATGTTGAAAAATACAGACCAGTACACAGGAGTTACCTTTCAAATGGAGAAATGAGTACTGGGTGGGAGACTCAGATTTACTCTGAGCGCAGCTGCTTCCTCCATAAGAAGAGGATGATAGAACTCATCTTCAAGGCCTACGATGGACTTTAAATTGTGAAACACAAAAGACATGTCAGCAAATCATCATCTTAAAATACAGAATTGGATTCACAACACTGAATTATTTAAAAGTTTATCTGCATTGCAATAACCATTAACATTTAGGGGTTGATGTTTATGCCAACACATTAGAATTTCAATAACATTAATTTAATTATGATTCTTGAGTGAACTAATGCTCTGAAGAAGAAATCAATTATCTCAAATTTAGTAATGATTAGACAAAATAACCTTTGATAAGATATGGTCAAATCACTGAATTCTGAAATTTTCTTAGTACTGAGAGGTTCCCCCGTACAGTCTCAGGGATAAAATTCATCACATTATAGTAACTCCCTGATACTATGGGACTGGGACGTTCATTAATAAAACTACTAATAAAATAGATTTTTTTCTTAAAACTGAAGAAAAAATGGCAAGTATACAGGACTGGATGAATTGGGCATGGTGGCCCACACCTGCGATCCCAGTGCTAGGGAGGCTGGGGCAGGAGGATCATTGTGGCTTCAAGACCAGTTGTGCTACATAATGAACTTAAGGCTATTCTGAATTACACAGTGAGAACCTTCTATAAATAAATAAATTAATAAATGAATAAATACTTCACAATAAACAAAAAAAGCTTATTGAGGGGTAGAATATTTAAATACACGGAAGAAGAAACTTTATTTCCTACCCATTTTATATTTTGGTCAGAAATCCAGCATCTCAGATGTTAATCAGGTAAAAGTCATCAGTATTATATTGTCATTAGTCATCAGCTTCCTCTTAGCTGGACTCCCCAAATGCTTCTATCTGACCATCTGATTTTCTCTGCCTGCTGTAAAAAATACCACAGGTTGGAAGGTATTGCTAATCAATTTTGCTGATAATAAAACCAGAGAATTCAAAAATAGTTGTAGCTGACCTTGACACTTTGCCTGCAGATTTGTGGACTGAAAAATAATGGCAGAGTCTGTGATAGACTAACTGGTCTTGCAAGATATGAACCTCTGTAGATTTTACACCCTGCAGCTATATATCATTTCTGAAACCAAACTAATCCTACTACTCTTTCTCCTGTCAGCCCAATGAGTAGTTCATCTTCCTCTATAACATTAAGGGAGAGAAATCTTCTGGATGGGCAGAAAACAATTTAAACTCAGTGATACCTAGAAGAAGAAAAACAAATTGACTCTAAGCCATCTAGACTGCAGCTTAGCAATGAGGATGAAGTTGAAATTAATACAAAAACTTTACAGCATCATTTTTCCTATAAATATAAGTTTAAACAGAGGCATGTAGGAAGGACATGGAATTCTGAAAGACACAGAATCAAATCCAAAACCTCTACTGTGTTATGAACTGCTGTGAATTAAGGTATAATGGAATAATAACTCTTACCAATCTGACTGCTCAAGTATCTGAGAAGTAAGTCCATCTGTGAAGTGTCCAAACTCTGTTTGTCCAAGGGGCTTTATGGAAAACATATTTTTAGTCTCCTTCCTAGATATTCTTATTTGTAGGCATGTAGACCACTGGACTAGAGAATCTTGAAGTCCCATTAGAAATTCCAAGGGCTCTGAATTCTGTTCATTGTCTGTACTACATTCTCATACACAGAAAACCAAAAAGTATACATAACCTAGAAGATAAAGTCAGACAGGAAAAGTACCTCATCTTCTCTTTTTCGTATTCTCCATTTACTCTGTAAGAAAGGCAGTCCTTCAGATTCATAATGGAGTTATGAAATTCTGTATTTACTAGTATAATTGTCCCGCTGGGTTTTCACAATGTGGTGAACAATGGAAGACTTGGCCAGAAAATTATGTATCACAGGTCCATCACTCTTTGCTGTACTCCTGCCTTTCCCAGAAGCAGCCTGATAGAACTGTTTTGCATAAAGTCCTTTTACAGTAGAGCAAACATTGGTGAATGGTCTTCCGTTTTTGAGTATCATTCTCCTTGTTGACTTTGTTAGACCTGCAAAGGATCAGAGCTCCTGCTATTTCAATGCCTACTGCACTTGCCAGACGGAAATATACTCAACAAAATGATGCAAAGACAAAACGACTTCCGTTTTCTGATCAAAATAATAGGCCAGAGAAAGGCAGAGCTGAACAGGAGCATGTGCCTTAGTATAATCACTGCCCCTGGGAGATTTTGCTGGGATTTTTTTCTCATATCCATATTTTATAAACAGCATAGTGTGTGCAGGTGTTGCTTCCTTTCCTCGCATGCCTCCTATTCCTTGCTTGCAGCTATTTCCACTCTGAGTCCCAGGGATCTTAAGGTACCTTATTTTCTTAAATTAAATGAACTTGCATGAAAGCAGAAAATGTCTTAGTCAACTGCCATATGTCCCATTTATAAATGATCTAGCATGTGAAATATTTAACCCAAAAGCAACAAACTTGAGAAATTGTAGATCTCGGTGATGATGTGCCTAGGGAAGGGTTATTGTACTATGTGAACAAAATATTGTTTCCTACAGCCCATGCCAGGAGAGTCTCCTGCGGTTTATATAGGATCATGTGTGTGGTACAGGTTGTAAATTTTTAACCTTATTCACAAAATAATTTCAGTCTGCTGCACAGAAAATGTCTTGTAGAACAAACTTCTAAAGCTTCCTCTGAGAAATGGCCTGAAATGGTCAGTGAAAAACCTGAATAGAAAAAATGAAACCTTCTTGAGTTATCAAAATAGATGTCAGCAAACTACAAATTATAAAATAGGAATCTGGACAAGCAATAGAGCAGATGGGATAAATTGAGGAGAAGTAGCCAATGCAGTAAACCATAATCCTTTTCTCTAAAAACGTAACACCCATCTGTGTAAATTAAAGTGATACAGAACAAAGCCTGAAAGCAAGTGGAGAATGTGATGGAAGTTAGATCAATTTTAATATTTTCAGAATTCCTTTACTAACAAAAATAAAGAAGGTTCTGAGGCAGCACCAGTGTAGTATAAAAATAAAAGCTAAGCTGTGTAATTAAAAGCTTGCAATGATACTTGAATTGACTTCTAAATAGGGTGAATATATAAATTATAGCCCAAAACAAATTACTTTTGAAAATAAAGTGGGGATTCACTTATATTTATTCCATGCAACAAACAGGTAAATCAACAATGTGTCAAACAAGTTTGTTCAGTTGCCCCTTCCTCTAAATAAAGTAGTACTTATTTAAATAATAAATAGGATTTCTTTTAGTTTGAGAGAATACTCATGAAGTCTGAAGTAAAATTTCCTAATTTGGAAAAGCGAGAGCATAAAGGAAATGCTCAGGGAAATGCTGGGAGCTCTAAAGAGTATACTGTACCTCTTTTTGCAATTCCCAATCAAGAGTTAGCAGCATAAGTAGTAAGAATTTTTGCATGACATACAGCCATACCCTTAAGTTAGGAAAATTGTGCTATGTGCAGCCAACCCTCACTAATGTGGAAAACATATTCTGCTGTGAGAAAACTCCCAACCTTAAAGAAACCTTGGGTCATCCCCTACTCTAGTACTAGTAGATTAAACTCTAGAAAGATTAAAATTACTGGCATTGTATATACATTGAGCATAAGACAAGATAACAGAACTCTAGTATTAGAAAATTTGTATTCAGGGTAAAAGCTTTTAAGTAATATAGGAAAAATAAATATTTATGGAGAGGAAAATGTCTTTAGTTAAGCACATAACTATAGATCCCACCTTCCCTCCCTCAGGCTGGTTAGTAACTAAATAGGTGATAGAAAACGCATCATCTCCCAGACTAGCCTCTCATTTGATAAAACGAGTTGGAAACTCTTTCATCAATGAAAGAATGCAAAGAAGCCCTGCCCACACTGAATGAAGAACAGATTTCACAATAGATCTTTTATTTTTATTCATTTTTTGCGGGGGGAGCTACCAGGAATGAAACTCAGGACCTTACACTTGCCGGGCAGGTGCTGTGCCATTGAACTAACTCCCCAACCCAGACAATATATTTTTTAAAAAGTATACTTACTACCACAGATTTCTGTGGGTCAGGTATTTAGGGAGAGCTTGCTGCTCCTTAATTCAGGCCACTCTCAGCCCTGTTCTCAGGCACTGTTCTAATCTGGGGGCTCATCTAGAAAAGACTCTGTTTCTGTATTTTATCTTTGGGAAAGATTGCACCAGAAGCATATTTTAGACATGAAGTTATTTGCAATTTTAAAGAAAGTAAACTAAAATACAGCCATGTGGGGGCCCCATTTCCTCACTGGCTAAGGGCTGGAGGCTGTCATCAGATTCTTCTGGTGACCAATAGTTTTCTGTCAGCTAACCTCCTTAGGAGTAGTTTTCAGTACAGTGGTGTGCTTCTTGAAGGCTAGCAGAGGGATGTCTGTCTGCAGTTGGCTAAGGTGGAGTATTAGAAATGGACTTTTAAGCATGTATGTAAAATTTATAAAAGAGACACAACATCACTTAGCAAATAACTTAAACCAGTGGTAGAGAACCAATGCACATGTGCTTCAAAGGGCACACAGAGCCCTCCCATCAGCCTCCAAGCCAGGTCTCCCAGCCATGGTTTGACAAATTACCAGCAAGTTTATAACAGCAAAGGTCACATGAACTGGGAAAAAGCATGCCAAGTGCAAACTTTTACCTTTTGATAAAAAGCTATGTGGATCATTGAAAGATTATATATATATATTTATATATATATATATATATATATATATATATACACACACACACACACACATATATATATACATATATATATATAAACTGTGGAATATATATATGTATAATATAGTGTCTGTTATTATATTTTTCTATTAAGACAAAAGGTGTTAATATATGAGTTTTTTTTTTCTAAACTAAAACCTCAGTATTGAGATTACAATCTACTGGTTTAAATGCAGCGCTGGTACTTTGTGATAAACAAGTGGGTTCTGGGTTGCAGTTTGGACACTCATCTCTGAAAGATTCACCACTGTTGACCTAAACAAAGAGTTTATTTTGTATTACTGATGCTGTATTCTATCCATGAAAAGCAAGTCACAATTTTCACTCAACCTTAAGAGCAGGGGAATGCACAAGAGTAAGCAAAACTCATGCCAGTTACCTTGGGTGTGTCTGCAAATATTTAAACCAGCTCTGCTGAGATGCACCTAGAAACTCTTACTGGAATGTTGCAGTGTTTGTCTGTTCACTGAAGCTTTGCAGTTTTGCAGTAAATGAAAGCAAAATGAAAAGTCTCAGCTAAATTTCTCTTACAAAAAAGTCAAAACAATTGAAACTTAAGAAAAGTTTCTATGAAATAAAAAGGAGGACTTAAATGAGGCATGGATGACATATGGGAGTTGCTTATGTTTGGGGAAGATTTAGTTTGTGTACCATAAGTACATTTTAGACATCAAGCTATTTGCAATCTTGAAGAAAGTAAACTAAAATGAAGCTAAGATAAAATAAGGAAAACCAAGAGATAAGAAAATGCAGCATCAAATAAAAATAAGCTAGTGAAAGTAGAGAGAAAGTGCTATAGAAAGGTATTTAAGTAATACTGTGAATAATTTAAAAAAGAATCAACAATTTAAAAAATATACTAATGAGGTGGATGGCAATTAAAAGTAAACACAAGTATGCTTAACATTACCATCATTGTCAGCTAATCATATGATAATTTCATCCTCAAGGTTAATACATTGAAAAGTACAGATTTACATTATGTGTAAATAGTTGAATATAACCGTAAGTAGTACAAAGGTCCATTTGTAAGCTATCACTTCACTTGAAGAAAGCCATTCCTGACTTACCCAACATAAAGAGTTAGGAATCAAGAAAATGACAAACAAAATAATATAACTGAAGTAAAAGTAATAAACCCACTATGAAAATATATTTTATGTGATTAACTTTGTTTTTTTTAAAGTGCTTTAAATTGAGTTTTCTAAATATATAATCCAGACAGTGTTAAAAACAATCACAACTGGACTTATATGCAGAAAATTTAATAATTTAATAAGGTTGATCCGGGATATAGCTCAGCAGCGCAAGCACCTGCCTGACAAGTGCAAGGTCCTGAGTTTGATTCCCTGTACCAACAAAAGAAAAAAATAAATAATAAGGTCGACCCATCTCAAGGATAGCTGCCACTTTTTCATAAGAAAGCTCTCAAAGAATCTACATACATGTTTTAAAACCACCACAACTTTTTCATGCCATAACTGTTTTCTCTTCCAGGATTGGATCTTAGAGAGAAGAAATTAGAGAAATCAGAGTCACTGAATTTGGCTGTTGCTGGTGGCAGACATCCACCTTTCTTGAGGCAAACATCTTCTCCTGTGTGCGTTTGTGCTATCTTTGGAAATTTATTCTGAAGCCACCTTCCCCACTGCCTAGTTCCCTGAAGAAATATAGTGATTTTTGGCTTAATCCTTGCAATCTTTTTCTCCAAGTCCTGATTATATTAGTGCTACCACCCACATCCTCTTCCTATAAATCTCTACCCATGCAGAAAAGTGACTGCGATGGGGGGGGGGGAGACGACACGTGTGCTCTTTAGCAGATACTTGTACACTGGGAAGGAATCTAGCTTTGCCTGAAAAAGGTTAGAAGCAATGATCTGCCTAACCTTGCCTGATCTTTCCCTGTTTCACTGTCCTAGGCACATCCAGCCTGCTTCTTTCTCCTGCGTTGTCTGTGTTAGGGTTTGTGCTGGATTTTTAGTTTTGCCCAGGTAAGCCCACGAGACCAGTGACAGTGAGTTTCATCCAACACTCTCACGTGTGTTTCACAGTCTCGTGCTTAAGCTTAAGGTGAGAGACAAAGAAGGAAGCCAATAATTTCTGTACTTACACAAACTCATTTCAGGCGATCTCTTTAAAATTTTTAACCTTTTACAAGTGTTGAAAGTAGAGAGATGTTGGTAACGGAGTGAAGTAGGAATGGTTCTGCTATATTTTATAAGCTCTGTCTCAATGTGTCTAAACCTTATCTTTAAAATGAATAAAAATTGCTCAGCTATTACCCCGAATTTGGTGGCTCCAGCCTAAGTCTGAGTAGAGAAAAGGTCATTTTGCAGTTATAAAATTAAGATTATTAAATTGATGTAATAAATATTGTGTATCTAAAACTTAATTTTCTACAATTAACAGCTTTTAGAGGTGAGTTTGGTATTATGTCAATTTTACTGCCTTAGATAAGATAGATAGTAAAACTGCTAGAATGCATACTTTGAGATGGGGACTTGCCGGCTGGAAACCCACTGGGGTGTGTGCCCAAGAATAAGACCTGGGATTGGGTCCGGTGGAGGTAGCAGGAATGACGAGAATAGGAAGTGAAACTTGAAAGCAGAAGTAGGAACTGTTCCCAGGAAGAGCTCCGGACTTGCAATAAGTCTTCAGATTTGTTTGAGTTAAATCAAAGGAGTAAGGGATTGGCCTTAGAAAGAGGACATAGTCCTGAAAACACCATCTGTACCCTACCCCACAGTATGGGTTCCATTTATTTAGGACAAAACTTGAGATGTAAATGGGACCAAAGCAAGAATGTTTATCTTAGAAATGGGAAAAAATTTGGACAGACTGTGGCCATTCAAGAAAATCAGAAGGGAAATAAAAATCTCCCAGGGAAAAAGAACAAATACCCAGATGTGTTTGTACATGAAATTTCACTAAAATGTGAAGATTGTAAAGTATCTAACAGTAGCAATATCAAATGCTGGTAAGGATGTGGAAAAATTGGATCTTTGAAATATTCTTAACTCAAATGTAAAATGGTACCACTCTTTGGATAATTGGACATTTCTTATAAAACATGCAGTTACCATATAATTCAGAAATCTCACTCCTAGGAAGGAGAGTGAAAATTGTCCACAAGGGAAAAGGAAGAAAAATGCAAATTAGTTATACTGTTAGTGTTCTTAGTTCATACAAAAGGAATGTTTGTGCTAATATCAATTGGAGAAATTTTTATTTCCATATCTTGTACTCTGAGTAACTACTTTAAAAATAATAATATGCAATGTATTAACTATTGTCATTCTCCTAGCATCTTGTTATGAAATTGTGTGATACCTTTTACCATAAAATAAAAAAGGAAACAAAAGAAGACCAAAAGAAGCAGGTAAACCTAACCAAATATTTGTATGATTTTATTCACAAAATCATCAAACATTTGTAACAATCCATGTGCTCTCAGTGAAAGAATGGTTAAATAAATTGCAACAAAAGTAATAGTAGAAAACCACTCCACAAAATAAGACATAAAGAAGTGATATATTACAACTACCTAAATTGAGCTGAAAAGTGTTTTGCTACGGAAAAAAAGCCAATTTTAAAATATTCCATGCAGTATGGTTTTAATTACATAACATGCTTAAAGTAAAATTATAGAGATGAGCAGATTAAAAATTTCCAGAGAAGGCAAAAATGGGGAGTGTGCAATTATTAAGGGGGCAGAACAAAGCAGATTTCAGGATGATGGGAGGGTCCTGTGCTGTGATTATGGTGGTAACTTTATAAATCTGAGCATGTGACAAAATTGATTAGAAACACACACACACACACATTTCATCAATGAGAACATAATAAAAAAAAAAGTGCCTAGTCTCTCGTGAAAACTAAAATGACAAAACAAGTCACTCCAATTAAAATCATTTCTTTTGTAGAGAGTTTAATAGTAATTGGGGAGCACATAATTTCTGTTAAAATATTTCTATCACAGGGTTATGTTTTGGTATACACCAGTACATTGACTGAGTTAAAATGATGAATTAGTGTATTAAAAAATAATTGATAACTTGAAAGTAACGATTGTAATAATGAAGGTAATTTAATCTGTGGTCCACAATCTGCAAAATCCAAATAGTAAGTCCCAAATGAAACATAGACTATGCAAATGCATTTCTATGAGTAGATTCAAGATTGTCAGTTAAGTTTTAGGAAGAGAATTTCACTCATCTTGCTAATACAGTTTATTTAAATTTTAATAGGTTTATAGTTTTGTTTTGAAACATCATTTAATTTCACATTAACATCAAGGACATGAACCCTCAAAACTGTCATGGAATTACTCATTTAAATAAAATTGTCATGAGTAATTTGATTCAGCACTGGTACCCATGAAAATTTGCTGAAAGGTCCCTTCTCTAAGTGCAGTCTTGATGAATAATATCATAGTTAAGGGATATACTCCTGGGAATGTTTCATTACACAATCTGAAAGGTTGAAACTTTCTTATAGGGTTATGGTGTAATAAATCATTATGGTTCCAATTTTGCACCATAAAACTGTAACAAATATTTAAGTACCAATTTGATAAGCATGCCATAAACACACCACAAAATAATATTATGCCAAATGAATGCAGCCAAGAAGTAAACTTGTGACCAATAGATTTGCAAAGGAAAGAAGACACATAATCAGTATAACATATTGTAGGAAAGTGAGACTCCATTATTATAAAAGCTTCAAAGAGAGCAATACACTGAGTATTTTCTGTAATGCTGCCATGAAAATATGAGCTTTTATAATTTGAGGTCTTTTCTGCTTTTTTTTTAAAAAAAAGTTAATAACACTAAGCTGAATTAAATTACACAGTTTTTATTTTATATGTGCATAAAAGAGTAATCTTTAGTAATTTTAAAATAAACTTTGCCTTGGAGAGTCTGAGACACTCACGATCCATAATAGTTGATGAGATAGAGAGATGGAGGTGTGCACACATTTTCATGTAATTTGCACTCCTCAACCCAAAAAAGGTTATATTTGGTCACTGAAGTAAAACTTAAGTGCTGAAGCAATTGCCAAGCCTAAAATCACTATTTTCATCTTTAATACATCATGGATAATGGGAAGAATTAAAAAAATTTAACACGAGGCATTTTTTTTCTTGAGTTGGAGAGAATAAATTTAGTGTCTGGAAACCCAAACTCAATAAACTTTAGATGAATTAAAAGCAGAAATCTGAACTGCCACTTTGAAGAGAGAAGTTGACAATGTAAAAAAATCTACTAGCAATATATAGACCTATCTATACTAGTTCACTAATACATCATTAAAAGACAACCACCAATTGTGTATGTGGCCCATAGCAATAGAAATGCCTCATTCTGGAAAGCCCAAATCTAAAATAGGCAGAGTTTCCTCCTTCTGAGAGCTTACAGGTAGCGTTCATCTTAACACCCTCCTTTCATGGGTGGTTGTCAGCCTTCCTTGGAAGCCTTGACCTGTGGACCCCTCACTCCAATTTCTGTGTCCATTTCCCTATGAGCTGCTTCCCTGTGTATTTCTGACTCAAGTTTTCATCTCTTTTCTCTTTCAGGGACACCGAATCATGGATTTAGAGCCTAACTTTAATTTTAGGATTGATCTTGTTCTGAGGTCCCTAATTATACTACCAAGACCCTGTCACCAAATTAGGTTACATTTGCATATATACAGGAAGGTAGGACTTGGACTTTTTTTTAAGTGGGTAGAATTCAACACCCAACAATATCCATTCATAACCCTGTGGGTTTGGAATCATGCCATCAAATGAAAATTTGAGCAAATAAAAATACTAATTTAAGGTAAGAAATGCTAAAGCATGACCACACCTTGATGTCAGAAACACTCTTGCCCTTCCAGTTAGATGATTTTGCATATGTATAGGTTTTGATAAGGCAGCAGCTAGACATAAGATTTTCAGTGTTGTTTCTAAATTTCTAATTTTTCAGTACAACCTAAACCAGTGCCAAATTTATAGAACTTTGGCTAACTCCATAGTCCTGTACATCAGAATGTTAAGTTAATGTAGCCAAACCCTTTTAGGGCTTGATTTTCTACATTCTCAGCTTCTAAAGAGATATTATAAGAGGCAGAAAGTCGCTGAGACCCTGGGTCTGCTTTCCTGCTATTTCACAGTGGTTTACCAAGACAACTGGAGAACTGAAACTAAGTAACTAGGGGCAGGAGAATGAGGAAAAGGTAATAGGTTGGAGCTCCCTAATCGCTGTGATCAATATTAAGGAAAATAGTTACCTGGCATGGTAATGCAGGCCTGGAGGTTGTTCCAGGAAGGAGATAAGAATAAGCAGATGGTATGATATGCACTACGGTAAGATTTTAAAGTTAAATGTGGAGGTTGAATTTAAGCTCTGATCCTCATGAAAATAAGCAAACTAGCTAGCACATATGTTTTAAAGATGATCTTTTAGCCCTTTGTGCCCATGATAAGGTTTTTTGCTGATTGGCACATAATATTCTCATCATGCCAATAAGTTATTTTCATATTCCAAGAGATGGCTCAAAATTAACATGGCAGCCAACACAAAATAATAGAATTGATTTTTATGCTACTATAATTTTATACTACTCTACTTCTATGTTACTACACTTTTATGCTACCACAGCAGGTACTTCTCTCCAGCTTCCCTTCTTTTCTTAGCCAAGTTTCTGAACAGGTTACTTATGGTCTTTAATTTCTTTACATATGAATTCCTCATTTAGCTATTACTTAGATCCTACACCATCATTCCGCAGTAACTGCTGTCGTCATGGTCTTTAATGGCTTTCCAATAGTTAAATCCAACCAACAGGTACTTTTGATTCTTTTATTTGTTTAACTGTATCTGACATTATGAACCATGCCATCCCCATAGAGAGATGCTCCTTACTGATACTTACTCCTCATTTTCTTCCTACTTCTAAGCATGCATTACGGTCTCCTTGGCCAGCTTTCCACTTCTGTCCAATCTCATTGAACCTCTATCTTAGAAACAGTATGCTACCCATTGGTGTTATCTCTTTCATACCTCAATTCACTGTCTATTCAGCGGTGCCCTAACACTTTCAAGTATACTTTGTCCAGAAAGCTGCCTTGTGAACCAGATCCACATAACCACCAATCTAGCCAACACTTTATTTTAGATACATAATAGGAATTTTAAATGCATTATGTTCAAACCAAATTTAGCATTTCCTTTCTCCTGGAATATACTATCCTCTCTTATTTTATAATGTGAACAGCACAAATAACCCTCATGTTTCCTAAGCCAAACTTTGAAAAGCACACCTGATCTCACCCTCATTTTCCTGACCACGTGCACTTACTTCTCTCTTGGTGATTAAGCACATTGTTTGCTTGTGTAAGGCCTGTGTAAGTGTGTGGGTGTGCATATGCATGTGTGTATGTATAGTGAATGAATACAACTTTGAACTACTCCCCAAAACTGGATGACATACTTTTACAAGTTCAGAAAACTTTCAGGAGGCTTAGGTAAAATCAGATAACTAGCCACTCTAGGATATATTCTACAAATGATTTGTGCACAAAGAGAATGTGGAAACTTTGAATTCCATTACTGCTTATTCTCCTGTAATCTAAGCTAGTATAGTTTGGAGTTTTCAGTCACATGTAATGGTAATAAGATCAACACTTTTAATGTGTATTCTCTGCTCTGAGACTATATCCTCAAGCCCAAACCACATTTTAAAAAATGCATATGAAACAGGGGAGATGCATGCAGATAGCTGGACTATCTCTCCTCTGTTGCTGGACAGCAACTAGGTAGGAGCTCTCTTCTATATGGTATGAATATTAGATACACAGAGGGACGCTAGTCAATTGTTCTTCCCCTTTTCTTTTCTAGTATGTTTAGAAAGAACAATGGGTTTGTTGTACATTCTGAGTCACTTGCTTAAGTACAGCTGCTGTGGCTAGCACATCCCTCTCCTTGAAATCTCTGGTCTACCTGGTGACTGACAGCGGCCTGCAATTCATAAATTACAGTTTTCAGTATTTTCTTGTTACATTCAAAAAGGCACAAGATATGCCTCATTTTTCCCAATAGCACTATATATAAATTTTAATTATGCAGCTACAAAAAACTTGGGAAAAGTAAAGGAAAAGATAGTGTAAAAGAAAACATATATACTTAATTTTCTATGCTAATTGCCACCAGCTATACTCCAAAATAAAACACACAGCCAAACCTGAGAAAACTTGTTTAGTTGTCTATTTCTGCATAGAAAACCACGCTAAAGCCCTTTTATAATCTTCTGATTATATCTGGCTCCAGATGGACTTCTGGGAAAATAGTTTGAGCTGAAACCTGTAGTTTGTGATCAGAGAGCACAAACTGAACTTGTATAAATTATTATGACTTTTACCTGAAAGCCTAAAATTGTTATGCCAAGTCATGGATACACACGCAATGGTGGGACATCACAAAAAGCATCCGTAGGATATATCCAAATAACTGGTTGGTTTCACTTAAGCAATATAAAAGATTTCTAAATTTGTGAAACTATATTCATCTCCTTCCTCCAGATATAGTTCAAAGTTATATATACATATATACATGCATATGCATATCATAACATATATACAGCAATGTGGTTATATCTAGGTCTCCTCACAGTAGTCCCATGCCCTCAGGAGACAAGGGTTTTGGAAGGTGACTGAGGTGTCACACTTACCAGTGAATTAGTCCACTGATTAGCTTAGAGCTAAATATGTTTTTGAGATGTGAAGCCTGGTCCAAACGTGTGGGTCGCTGGAGATGTGACCAGCAAGAGTCCATCTCCCCGCCACACTCTTCCCTTCATTCTCTCTGCTTCTTGTATGCCATTCCGTGAGAAGCGCTCACTGCCATGTTGTCCTGCCTTAGACCCACAGGTTATGGACTAAGACCCTACAAACTGTGAGTCAAAATAAACTCCTCCTTTAATAAATTGGCATTTAGTATTGTGTCCCAGCAATAAGGAAAGTGAGTAAGACAATTTATATATAAATACACAATATCCCCTTATGCTCAGGCACTTAGAACTAAAGAAATAATGTTACTTCTCATTTACCTTCTCAGCTCTAGCATCGTGCCAGCTCTGGGTCTTCTCGAAAGTCAAGAAGACCATGACAAGTGAACATTGTGAAATCATTGAAGACGTTTGAGCAGCGGTGACACTGAACCAAGGCACTGACAAAAGAGAACTTCCAGAAACCTTCAGAAAGCAGCAAGAATGATGGGACTAAGAGGACAGGGAGGGTTTCGGTGGGGATTCATGGCAGTGCACGTTTCACTGTGATAATTTTTTCCAAAATATTTTTTACATTTAACATGTTTTTATCACACCTCGTAGATACCTCTGTATTTTTCAGAAAATTCTGTCTCTTTCCCACAGTGGTTAGGTTCAGTGACCCCATCATCTTCCCCTAAAAGTATACTACCACTAGTCTAACTCATTCATTCTACAATAAATGCTCAGGAGCTCTAGGAAGATTATGTAGGGTCTAGTACTCTATGTCTAGATCAAGATCATTTAAAAATGTTTTCTCTAGTGTGAATCATGGATTTTTCAAGGAAGAAACTCTTAATTGAGGCATGCATGCGTGCATGCACGCACACACACACTCCTCCTATCAGGAAGGAAGGAAAAACACTACCTTTTAAATTAGTATAGTCCAACCCATTGCTGATACTTTTTTAAAAATTTTAAAACCAAATGTATTGCATCAGGGGTGGGTGTGGACAGGTACACTGTTTATATGTTAAGCTAATTGTCACATCTCATCTGAGGAGTTGTACGTGCATAGCAAAATGATCGAACTCTATAGCCTGCTAGACTCTCTTTTTATTAAAAACAAAATCCTCAATGATACTCATTAAATTATATTCTTTCACCAGAAAAAGATGAAGCTACATTTGTCAAGATTTTCTCTAAGAGCTTTACTGCTTCCCACCAAGATCAAGGTCAGAGGCCAGGGAAAAGATATTTTAGCAGCTCTAGGAAGGAGATTGCCTGTTTAGGTAAGGGTTGAAGTTCCTTCTCAGCTGACACATGCATGACACAGAAAATAAGAGTTATTAGTTACTAAAAACAAAAATATCAGAGGAAGCAGTCTCTTTCTCCTTTGACCATATTTACAAAGGACAATTCTGCAGCATAGTGATGATTTAGTGCTCCAGTGTAGGAGGATACTAAACGAACTTCTTAGGCTGGTGTGGTGGCTCATGTCTGTAACTCCAGCACTCAGGAGACTGAGGGAGAGGACCATCATGAGGTCAAGCCCGCCTGAGCTATGTAGTGAGTTCAAGGTGAACCTGAGCTATGTAGCAAGCCCCTCAAATCAAATCAAAACAATAAAAGAACTTCCTTCTGCCTTGGGAATGACCCACAAAACAAAAGGCTTACAGAACCCTAGAGTGCTTTGATAAATTATTAAATTATTTTATTAGGACGTGTTTGCAGTACGGAATGATTCCATTCTTTGTAGGGAGTTGCTTCCTTGAGTAATAATCTTCCATAGAGAAAGATAAACTTGATGCACTAGTGTGTAAATAGGCGCAACTGGAGAACATCATGTTAAGTGTAATAAGTCAGATACATGAGCTTAAATATTGCAGTTTTTCTTATAGAGAAAAATCAAAATATATGCATACAAATAAAGATCAACATAGAGGATCAGAGAATAAGAAGTACAAAGACGTTCAGCTAATTCCCAATTCTAAAACCTTGCCCATGTAGGAGGATGTGCAAAGATGCTGGTAACATGTTCTGCATGCATTTATCCATTTTTACCTCTAAACTACTAAAAAGAAGGCAACAGATTCTTTAGAAGATTGAGGGCTCCCTCAACCAGAGCTTGAGCAGCCATGACTGTCTCTCTCCCTCTAGCCAAGGGGCACTAACCAGATAGACCAGAGCTTGTCAGCTCTCCACAGCACGTTCTTTCAGACTTTGGGGCACATGGATGAATATGCAATCCCAGAGGTCCACAGGTTAGATTCTGAATGGAAAAAGTAGACTGAGTCATGTTAGGAGGACCCGTTCTGGGGAGGACTGCCTATTTTTTCTCTGGAACCCTAAGAACGGGCTAGGAGGGGAACAAAGCACAGTAGATAAAATTTTAAAATATTCAAAAGCAAGGAAAGAATTAAAAAGAATTGGGAGTGACTGTAGAATACACATTGTAGACAATATTTTTTTTTGTTTGTTTCTCAGCGAAAAGAAAACCTTTATTTGGACTATCGTTTCAGAGTGAAATGAAGTATTACCATGAAAGAATCCATGGTATTGAGCACAAAAGATGGTCAATAACCAAGACACGTAATCTTTCTTTAGATATATGGCCCTCACATGAGCTTTTCTATTAGTTGCCCAAGCAAAAAAAATTTAAAGTAGTTTTCTTAACCACCTTGAGTATCTAAAACTGTCAGAAACGTGGATGGAAATACTACCTGGTATCTGTGAAAATATTCTGTTACTAATTTAGTTCTATGCAATTTTTAGAACCACATCATGTACAATGTTTCAATTCAGAAATAGTTTTTATTTCTTGTGAAAATCTCATCACGCCCATCTCCAACATTAGTACAGTTTCTACCGGAGTCTTTTCTGGGTCATTGAACATATTGTTTCCAGAATATAACATATTCCTTGTTTTCCAAGTTGTCTGAGATACAGTACTTCTTGAAAACTCTGAGGTTGGCGTTTTTTCACTTTTAGTGAGAAGTAACTGTTTAATGGTAAATAGTGCTGACGACTTGTCCATTAATTTTGTGAGTATGTTTTTGCAGTCATCACTAACAACTTTGCTAGGTACAGTTCAAAACTCTTATAAAACAACTTAGAATGAGATACATCATTTGAAATTGTAAGTTCATATCTTTAGAAATAATTGCTATTTTTTGTTAACTTTCTGTACTTATTTGATGGACTGGTTGGCAGTGCTTGGGATTGAATCTCAGACCTCGTGCATGGTAGGCAAATCCTCTACAGCTGGTCATCTTGCCAGACACCTCTGCTTCCTTTCTGGTCAGTTTACTAGACAGAACTGAGCTATATACTAAATTATTCTTGATTGAGAATGTTGTTTGGTTGTTTGTTTACTAAATAATATCTGGCGTTTTAACCTGTGTTATAGCACCCTATAAGTGAAGAATTGCATATAATTTTTATCAGTCTTAGTATCTGCTAAGTTTTGCAGCAGTAAAATTACCATCTCAATGGCTCACACCAACAGAGCTCAATACTTATTCACGTTATACGTCTGTTCCGTGCTGTTTGCCCGTGTATCTTCTTTAATCTGAGACCCATCTATCTATCCTTATAGACCAAACCAAAGACATGCATCACTATAGAGAAATCTGTCAGTAGCATTTACAGCTTCTGTTTAGGTATTGCACATTCACATGTACCCCCGTTCCATTAATGGAAACAAGTCAAGCAGCCATGCTCAACATCCCTGAAATGAGGAAGTGTAGTCATTCCATAAAGGGACACTGTGAGGCACATGGAAACTGACCAGTGATATATAATCCTCCAGATAACTGAGAACAAGAGCAGAATCTAAACAGAAATTATCCTGAGTAGTAACTTTAAGGAGCAACTTTGTCTTCTATTAGTCCATTTATGAGTCTCCACATCCGGTTTAAACTACATAAAAATAGAGTATCAACCTGGGCACTTCTTAAGGATTAAATTCCTAAAGTAATGTCTTCTTTCATACGCTGATTGCAGGTAGAGAAGTGTTAAGGAAATTTCTGACTTAATTCTCCAAAATGCAAATGCAAAAAATACTATACCACCATTTCTGTGTCTATAAACTGATTGTTCCTCTCTCAAGCTTGCCATTTTACAACAAATCCTGTGCTTACTGATGTTAAAAATTAATTACCTTTATTGTCTTTGGGGAGTTTAGCTGCAGCACTGCCAGAGTAAAAGACTGTAAAATCTCCTCTGGAGACATGCTTTTACTATTATGATTAATTCTATCTGGATCCCATAACATTTATTATTTTACCATAACAATAACACAAAATAATGTAATTGCTTAGGTGCTGGTCATCAATCTTTTACGGCAATTTAAATGAGAAAATATAAAAAGGGGGAGAATTTAAGTAGTGTTTCGTGGTTTTGTTCCCATTACTACCACCATCAAGGTTTGGCTCAAGTGTAGCACTGTGATTAAAAACACTAGCCACATTTCACGTAGTCTGCGTTGGAATCACTATTCCGCTGGTATTGGGAATTTCATTTGGCTTTCTCTGGCTCAGTACCATCATAGCAGAAATAATTAGTTCACATATTATTCATTTATTGTGAATAGCAATGGGAACACTGCATATAAAAAGCCTGACCTATCACAGAATATCCAAAACTTGATAGTAATTCCTATATCAGCATTATGACTAATACTATTCAATGACTGTGAGAATCAAATGAATTCATGTGCTCATGGAAGGCATTTACAACACTATGTCATACATAAAATACACACTATTAAAATGTTACCTGTAACATATTATTATGTACTATTACCATCAAGATACACACTCTTTCTTCCTATAATTTTCTATCCTGTAGGGTACTACAGGTAGCTGGTTTAAGTGACATAAATTTTTATTAAGAGAAAACATGTTAACATACTCAAAAATTGTTTTCCTGTACTTGACTTCACCTTTTTTTCTATGTTTTCTTCAATATATCATAATCTTGAACAGGAATTTAACTTTTTAAAGCCTCAATGTGTTCACACTTAAAATACATGTATCTTGCAATAAGCCTCTTTCATAGGGCTTATTATATGATTCAAATGACATTGTAAACTAAAAGAAACAGCTCTTGATTAATTACTAACTAGAAGGCAACATCAATGTGATTTAATAAATATTATTCAGTCGAGAAACAATAATTCTTCAAAAATTCTCTTACTGGAAAATAAACATTCCTTCCTTCAAAAGTTTTGCCAACTTTAAATATCAGTATATGTATTTAAAAATATTTCAGCCCTGGCTACTTTCAGTGGTAACCCAGTCCACCAATGTACAGCATAAATGGCATTTTAAAATATGCTTCCTAAATCTTTTTCCTCAGCCTTAACCTTTAAGACTCATGAAAAATAATTCTCTAGCCACTAAGTTTGAAAAATGTTGTTCCTTATATGCATATTTTGAGGTTCAAAATAGTATAATCATCCCTTAGCATCTTTAGAGGGTTTGTTTATCGTGTCCCTTCATGGATAACAAAATCCATGGATGCTTAAGCTCTTGGAAAAATAAAACAGGTATTTTCATGCACTGTAAATTATCTCAAGGCTCATTCTGTAACCTAATATAATGTGAATGATAGCTGCATATGTGTTAAAAATCTATCGTTTTGGGAATAATGATAAGAGGACAAGTCTGTTTATGTTGAGTACAGATACAATGCTTCAAAAAATATCTCCAATCTACAATTGGTTGAATTTGAGGATGGAGAAATTATAGACATAAAGGATAAATTTCATTTTAAAATTCAAGATATCCTGCTAAGGAAATGTGTCACATATAGAAAAATAAACTTTATTTTATGAAAACTAGGAAATTTTACAAGTCATCATTGTGAAAATTCTGCAGTTCTGGGAAACACAATTTTATAGATACCTACTCTTCTAATTTATTACTAAGAGTCCTTGGTATAGAATAAAAAGACGAGAAACATCATGTTATTCCTTGCCCAGGAGAGATGGCACAAAAAATTCCTGTTTTAAGTTATAAAAAAATGCACAAAGTGTCTCAGAAAGGCCAGGGCATCTTAGCTTATAATTGAAAGCCATAGACTTGGTCAAAATAATTGGACTTTTGGGAAATGAGCATGTGTTTCTTACCTCCTTTTATAAACCACATTTTTCAACTGTGTGAAGATATTTCACTCTTGCTATAGCGGAAGAGGTTGGAGCAGGCCAATTATCGCATCCCAGTCAAATATATAAGGTAGATGAAAAAGAAATCTCTTTACAGGCCCTGAAAGTTTCTGAGTCAGCCAGGATTTGAGAGACCAGAACACAAGAGAACATCGTCAGTGTGCCTAACTGTTTGGGTGTTGCTTTCTGCCTATTGGCAGGACTTTTGTCTGCTCTTGGACTGAGCCAAGAGACTGAAACACCAGGCAGAAAGGGATGACTGAGATATGGAGAAGATGTCAGAGATTTAAGAAAACTCAGAAGAACGAGGGGAGGACATTTGCATGGGAATTTACAGGAATCTAAATTAGCAGGTAGAATGAAGGGTCCTGGTCCCAGACAGAGGGGCAACCAAAGAGAAGAAAAATTGACTGTTGGCATTGGTTTTGCCTCAAGGCATTTGCTAGTAGAGTTATCCAGAGCAAGAAGATATAAAACCAGAAAGAAAATGACTGAATATTGTAGCACATTCTTATTGCTGTTAGTTCTAGAGAGACCAAAACAACAACAACAAAATGGCCTGAGGGTCCACAAGGAGAGGCACTCCTGGGTATCCCCACAGGCTCTTCGTTTTGTACTTCTATAGGGTTATCCTTGAGAAATTTCACTGGATTAGTATTAAAATAAGTCTTACATATACTGCAATGTCCCAAGTCAGTTCAGTCCTGCACAAGACTGAGGTAAACTTTTCCTTTGCTGCCTTCTAGAAAATGGGATCAATCCTCTCTGTAGAAAAAATAACATCATGCAGAAGCACTATAGATTTTCCTGTATATTATTGAATTAAAACTCATTAACAAAAATAGGATCAGGAAAGAAAAAAAGCATAAAACAAACAAAAAATAGAAACATAATTATTCATGGTCCAGAATTAGATATTAGACCTGGACCTTGATATTGATTCAATTATTTTATTCTTTTTAATTTTATTTTAAAGACAAAAGAATGGAGGCATATGACAAAATTATACAGTATATAGAAGGGAATTAGCACTGGATGTTGTATTACATAATGTTATCTTCACATTAGTTAACACAAAAACATTAAAGAGAAGATAGTAGGGAATTTGCACTGAATGCTGTATAATATAAAGTTATCTTCACTTCTGTTAATACAAAAACGATTGAGGAAATGCAGAAATACAGAAAACATAGAAGGGAATTAGCTCTGCATGCTGTCCAACATAATGTTACCTTCACTTTTGTTACTCAGTTACACAGAGGATGGTCCAATTGATCATTCAATTTTTCTCCTCCCTCATCTCCGTTGCCCCACCACTCAATCAATCATCTTCCCTGTGATAATAACTGTACTCCTGGGTTTATCTATACCCCTGGACTCTCGCCTTGGGAAGAAATAAAGCTGCCTCAGACTATACTATAACATACATGGGTGTATACAAACTGCCATGGTCGGAGGTGGAAAAGCGCATATGCTCACAGCAGACTGCCTGGCTCCACCCCGTTGCCATGCTATGGGTGGGGGCGGGTCGAGTCCGTGAGGTGCCCTCAGCGGGGCCCTCAGCAGAGCAGCCGCGGGGCCCTCAGCGGAGCAGCCGCGGGGCCCACTGTGAGGCCGTGTGATCCACCTCCATCTGCAGCTCTCTCTTACTGTTGTGCCCCAGTTCCCATTTGCTCCTTGGCTGGATCCCTGGGATTTGCTGTGGCTCTGGGGTCGCTGCCGATGCACCCCACTGCTCCCCACTGGCAGCCACTCACACCGACACATAGACAATTAAAGAACTACAAAATTACACAGAATAAAGAAGGGAATTATCTGTGAATGCTAACTTACCTAATGTTACTTTCCCACTTATTACTCTTTATACTGGTGGTGGCTCGCTTGAAAATTCAAATTCTCTCCTCCCTCATCTCCGTTGCTCTACCACATACTTCTGAACTGTCACCTTGGGAGGAGACATCGCTGCCTCAGACCATACTATACAAGCTGTCCTGTTTGGGGTGGAAAAGCACCCATACTCATCACGACCGCCTGTCTCCTCCCTGCCGTGTACTGCATAGGGTGGGGGCGGAGGTGACTGGGTTCTGTTCATCCTCTATGGCTTCACTTGTCAACCCCCGGTGGGGCTGCCCGGGGCCCATAGAGCCGCCCACGGATGGAGGGGCCACCCGGGCCCACAGGGCCGTCCGTGCCCGCAGCCGGTGCCTGTACTCCAGGTCTGCTGCTCTTCATCAAACATGATGCTATGGGTTCTTGCAAAGTTCATATGTGTAAGCTGTAAGTAGGTCCTCTTCGTGTTGTTAATAGTGTGGAGTGAGTCCTGAAGTCCGTATAATCGTCCCATTATTGACAGGAGAATTTGTTGATTACTCCCACTGCCTAGTCTCTCCGTGTTCACAATGAGATTTCAGGGCGGGAGCTGGAGCCCGGCACCTCGGCTCCTGCTTCCCCCTGGTCCCGCAGCGCAATCGCAGCTCCCTCCGCCGTCCGCTCCGTCCCCTCAGGGCCGCTGCCCGTCCCTGCTGCCCCCCATTCACCCAGTAAGGGGGTGGGGGAGGGATCGCCTCGGGGCAGGCGCAGGGTCGGTGCGGTGAGCTGTGTGCTATTTAGACTGATTCCATCCTGTCTCCCTGCGCCGATTAGGGATGTTTCTGCAGGATCAGGTTTCTGTTTCCGTGAGTGTTGTAATTTCTCGTCTTTGTCCTGGATTCGACTACTGCTCCCGTCCGCCATTGCATCTTCTTATAGCTACGCTCTCTCCTCTGACCCTCTCTCGGAACTCCACACTCCCCTGGCCCAGCTGGGAGGCTTCCGTGAGGGTAGCTCTCTGCTGAAGCTGCGGGTGCCGGGAGGAGGGCATGAGCTAAAGATGTGTGTGATTTGGAGCTGTCGTTTCTCCGTCCCGCCTCCCTCCGAGTGCGCCATGGACGACCTCCGATCCTTTCTTCCCGAATAAGTCCTTCTTATTCTTTCCAAGGATTTCAGTTCCCATTTCAAATCATTCCTGAGTTCAAGGTGCCCACCTCTCTCCTTTTTGTTCTTCTCTTATTGCTGTATTTCTTTGTCTAGGTGGGATTTCTGGGAGAGATTCCTCCTCTGCTTCCTATCCAGTCACCATCTTGTTAAGCCACATTGATATTGATTCAATTAAAGAATTAATTTTGGCTCCCTTTTTCTTCTGATTAAAGTATTAGGGGACTGAAAAGAGAAATATTGTATAATATATGGAATTTACAATAACAGTATAAAAAAGGATAAATTTTAGTCTTTTGTAGGAAAATGAATGCACCTTGAGATAATAGTATTAAGTGAAATAAATCACACCAGTTTAAATAACATTGTTTTCTATATGTGAGAAGCCCAAACACAAATAATTGAAAGTGCAAAATAAAAGATAAAAGAAAACAGGGAGATAGATCTTTTGCAATAGGGATGAAGAGATGTTGGGAGGGTGTAAGGAGGAGATGGAAAGAGGAAATCAAAAATTTAACATGTGTTCTTAACATGTATGAACTTGCCACAAGGAATGTGATCATTATGTGTGCAAATATGTACTAATAAAAATTTTCAAAATAATAGAACAAAAAACTGAACAGCAATAATTTGTGTATAATTGGAAGAAAAGGAATAATTTAAAGAATGTGATGGACAACTTTAAGAGCAGATTAGATGCAGCTAAAGAAATGGTTAGTAAACTAAAAGATAAGCCAGTTGAAAATATTTCACAGAGATGCTGAGAGCAAAAAGGACAGAGCCCCAACAGATTTGCCGAGAGGAGAATCTTAAGTCCCTGGCTCTTGGAAAAGACCAATTTAAAAATGTTTTATGTTGAAAGTCTTTTAAAACAGTTTGAGGGCATTTAGTTTCAGGATGTGTCCTTTATGTATCACTTTTACTTTAGAGAAAAACATGAATTTGAGAAAGAAATTCCCCCCAAGCACTGAAAATTATCCGGGGTTACTCATTAAACTGATAAGATAAATACATACAGGCACAGATCAGATTAGAGACATTTACAAATAAGCTGTGACATTACTACCTAACACTGGAAAAATTAGGAACTGATTATAACTCACTTATGTGGTATATCTTAATGTGCTTTATGAAATATCAGGAATGACGATTGTAACAATGACACTTTCAAAGGTATTTATGACTTAAGAAAATTTAACCTCTTTGCTTGTAATGCCTACTAGAAGTCAGTAGGAATTTGTCTCAACTATTAACTTTCT
The DNA here is from genome assembly GCA_004027595.1 of Dinomys branickii. Classification (NCBI taxonomy): domain Eukaryota; kingdom Metazoa; phylum Chordata; class Mammalia; order Rodentia; family Dinomyidae; genus Dinomys; species Dinomys branickii. The sequence goes on along the minus strand of PVLD010010764.1, from coordinate 394 downwards.
TTCTGCAGTGGAAATCACAGAAACTCAATGGGATTAAATAAGTTCCCATCTGGTTTTCTAAATAAATTTTCATCTCCTTTTCTATCTACTTCTAATGGGGCCAGCTGAATTAATATAGATGAAATTATGAAATAATATGATTTTAAATAATTCTGGGATCCCTGAAAAACTGGTATTTATTTATTTATTTATTTATTTTTAATTTTATTTTAAAGACAAAAGAATGGAGACATGTGAACCAGAAAAGCCATAAACAATACAGAAAATACAAAGTTATACAGAATATAGTAGGGAATTAGAACTGGATGTTGTATTACATAGTTATCTTCACATTAGTTAACACAAAAACATTAAAGGAAATACCAAATTATAGATAAGATAGTAGGGAATTTGC
>PVLD010010763.1:48123-69123 GCA_004027595.1 Dinomys branickii | reverse complement strand
TTTAGGGAGCTATTTCTATAGCTGTTCTTGGGATTGTGGTCTATTTTTTCTCTGTCTAGAATATCTTTTAGTGCTTTTTCCAATGCTGGTTTGGCACTCATGAAGTTCTTCAGTTGTTCTTTGTCGTGGAAATATTTTATTTCTCCATTGAATTTGAGGGATAATTTTGCAGGATACATCAGTCTGGGTTGGAAGTTGTCTTGTTTCAGAATCTGTAGTATCTCACTCCAAGCTCTTCTTGCTTTCATGGTTTCCGTTGAGAAATCTGATGTGATTCTGATGGGCTTTCCTTTATAGGCGATCGGTTTCATTTCTATAGCAGCTTTTAGTATTGTGTTCTTTTGCTGGATATCTGGGATCTTGACTATTATATGCCTGTGTGTGTTTCTCTTTGAGTTATGGATCATTGGGGTTCTATATGCCTCGCTTACCTGAACTTCAGTATCTTTTACCTTGTTTGGGAAATTTTCTGCTATTACTTCATCATATATTCCTTTTATATCGTTTGTGAGATCTCCTGCTGTTTCACACACTCCTATAATTCGGATATTGTTACGTTTTGCCTGATCTTGTAGCTGTTGGATTGACTTTTCTTGTGTCTTTGATGATATCATGAGATTCTTCCTTTCATGCTCATAAGCTGCCATGCTGTCTTCAAGTTCTGAAATTCTATCTTCGGTTTCATTTAAACGGTTTTGCATGCTTTCAGCGTTAGTTTTCAAATCCTGGCATTCTCTTTGGACCTGTTTCATTATTGGTAATTCATTCCTAAACTGCTCTTGTAACGTTTCCATTTGTTTCCTATTTTCTTCTAGTCTTTTGTCTATTTCTTGTCTATGTGAATGGAACATTTCTTCCATCATTGTTTTCAGCTCGTTTTTTGTCTGAGAAATCATTGCGGGTATGTAGGTTATTTCTGCTTTAAGCTCTTTCATGGCCTGTTGGAGTTGTTTCATTTCGGATGCAATTGGTTCATAACTTGAAGGTATGAGGCTTCCTGGTTCCCCTGAATTTTCACATTCAAAGATTGTTCTGGGTGGGGTTGAGTTTTGAGACTGCATTTTGTTCCTCTGTTTTCCCATTTTTGGGTATCCGATTCAAAATGTGGAGCTATAAATTCCACAGGCAGTTCAGCAGGCAAAGGTCTGCTGCAGAGGCTGCTCCAATGATTCCTTCTCTTTGGCAGAATGTCCCTTAAGCTGTCTGCTGAGAATTCCGCTTCTACTCCCTACCCCAAGACCTGGCCGGGGCGTATAAATAGCTCGCTGCCCCAGGAGTCTTGCAGACAGGCCACTCAGGTGTTCCTCCCTGGGTGGAGCTCCTTCCCCCCTCACAAATCCCGTTGGGGCACCTAGCTAGCTCTTCCCACCCGGGAGATCCCGCAGTCTTTAGAGCTGCTTTGATGTCACTCGCTGGGCAGAGCTTCTTCCTGATTCAGGAAAAACCGGTTAGAGCGCCCACTTAACTCACCCTGGGATCGTCCAGACAGGAATGCCGTTCAGATGTATCTCCCTGGATGGAGCTTTTTCCCGACTCAGAAATCCCGCCGATCGCAGCTGCTCCAGTTCCCGCGGCTCTGGCTGCGGGGGTGGGGTTCTGAGCGGGATCCCGGACCGCTGCCCAGATTGGCGCAGTCTGTCCCAGTAGCGTGTTCTCTGAGTTTCCTCTGCTCCGCTGCCTCCAACCAATCCTGGTTACAGCTGCCTCTGAGCCGGTCGGGTTCAGGAGCTGAAGCTGTCCTTCCGTCCGCACTGGTTTTCTCGGCTGTATGCGATTTGAGCCGAGCTGCGGCCCAAGTGCAGCACCGATCCCTTGGGCGCCCAGCTCTCAGGATCCGCCCATTTCTTGCCGCGCGGCTTGTCAGCTGTCCCTTTAATGCTCAGGCCGCGGAGAGCAGCCCGATCAGTTGGAATTTTGCATCCACGGACCGGGCAGCCGCACGCAAAGGATCCGTCTCTTGGAGAGATTCCCTCTGCTGCTCACCTGGTCGCCATCTTCTTGGAAGTCTGTTTCAGCATTTTAAATAATGCTGTCCTCCTGAATCTGCCATGCAGCAGGGCATGACAACCATGAGTCTAGATTAGCAGGACATTAGTCCCCCTCTGTCCCTGTTTCTTTCCAGGAATTGTTAGTTGCTCAACTTTAAAAGTTACACCAGAGAACATGGATGCTTCTTTTTACAAATAGCTTGGATACTGAGTGCCAGACCATATTGAGGTTGGAGAATGCATTGCAAAATATACTCAGCAAAGCATCTCTCTGGCTTGCTTGTGTATTTGCTGAGGTAAAGAGAACTCTACACGGGGCAATAGAGGAGTCACTTTACACTAGGGGAAAATGCCTTTTTGCTATTGCAAGGGTTAAAATATGTCCCAAGTGACTAATGGCTATAGTCCCTTCAAAGCTGACTGCTTACAAAGATTTAAAAGATATTTAAGGCATAATGTCTGCAGTAATTTAGAGCTTCCCATTTGAAAATAAGAGATCAATGCCTACCATGTGAATTTGCTGAAAGAATAACCAAAAAATAAAAAACAAATTTAATACCTGGCCTGTTTTTCAGAAGCCCCAAAATGGAAGCATCATTACCAGGAAATGTGATGGAATATGGCAGTTAAAGAAAGTGAGAACAAATATGCAAAGAAATAAACAGAATAGGGCTAGGGATATAGGTCAGGAACACAGCGGCTGCCTGGCAAGCACAAGATCTTGAGTTCAATTCCTGGTACAAAAAAAGAGAAGTAAACAGGATAGGAAATGCATCAAAATTCAGGAATGATTGTCACTATGTTCATGATATTAAAATATCAATAAAACTACCATTTGTTGAGTTTACATGAAATATCAGGTATTTCTCTTAATTCACTAAGATTATTTACGAGGGCTAATTATGTGTGAGACAGTGTTCCTGAATGTCAAAATGAATTAGGAAACAACATTAAATAAAGTGCTTTACTTCATGGAACTTATATTTCAAAGAAAGAATATAAATTTTAGATAACTCCAATTTTATAGTAGTTTGATATTAAAAGATATGAATCAATGTGAGTATATTTCATGATTGACTGCCAACCTGGTGAACCAGGTCATGATTCAGAGGAGTTATTTATTGTGACTTTAGCCATATATTATGTTTCTTATTATAAATGCAAGGGAATAGAGAACAAGTGCTTTTTCATATTGAAGAACCTTGTGTGTGCGTCAAAAGACCTTGATCTAAGATATTTTTTGACCATTAATTCACATTATGATTTTGAGAAGGCCTTTTTCTTCTTTAACTGTGGGTTTTATATATCTGACCCTGTTTACAAAACTGAGAAATGGGAGAAATAACAGTATCACTCTTCCTAGTTTCTAATGAATGAGATCATACCTACTAAACACATAAATAAATGCTCACCATTCAAGTGAATTTCATCACTGTAACTTTCAAGATTTAAAAACCTTGACACTAACATCCTAAGATACCTTCATAGATGAAAATGGCACAAAAATTGTGCTCCCAGCCAAAATCATTTCAAGTGAATAACAAAATAGTTCCCTTTTCAACAACTTAGATGCCTAGAGAAATTGACAGCTTGCAACAGCAAATGATTTGCTGTGTCTTAGTTACTTTTCTGATGGCTGAAGCAAAATATCCAACACTCAGATTTAAAGAAGGAGAGGTTTATTTCAACTCATGGTTTGTAGCAGTCTCAGTCCCTAGTGGGCTGGCTCCAAGCATGGCAGAGGGGCATCAAGGAAAAGACAGTCCATGATGGAGCAGGGCTGCAGAAAGCAAAAAGCAGCAGCAGAAGCAGCCTCCCCTTCCCATTTACTCCTTCCAGGCTAGGCAGCTCTTGGGGAGTGGCACACATACCCGGGGTGAGGCACCCTTAATCCCAGCACCCCATATCCTGGATCCAGCCACCTCTGCAAAACCCCACCTGTGATTGCATAAGGCTAACTGGTGACATCTAGATACAATCCACACTGTGCTGCTGGAAATAGTAGTCACAGTGAAAGTACGCTGGTAATGATACATAAATAAAGAGTGGAAGAGCAGCAATTCATAAACAGATGCCTGAGAGACATGATACTATTTGAAACATGTGAATGTGGCAAGTCCCTCTCGACATACACTACCATTTCTTCCTATTTTCACCATTTCCAGCAAGAGCAAAAAAAAAAAAAAAAAATCCAATTTCTTCATAAAATATGTCAAACAATTAGAAAACAGGAAGAAACTTGAGTAAATGGTGGACTGGCAGTCATGACCAATTGAAAGATCCTTTTGATGTGGAATAAATTCACCTGCCCAAATAAAAGTGTCCAAATTCCATTTTAGTTCAAAACAAGTAAATTTCCCCCAAGACAACTGTCTGAAGAAGCTTAATTATAGTAGCTAAGTACTAGTAGCAATTCTAGACACGATGTGCTACAATGGCTGATATCTCTGTCCTTACAGTCAGGCAACCAGGCATTAAATCTTGACTCTACTATTTACAAGGTGGATGGTCTTGGACAAGTTTCTTATGATTTCTAAGTTTATTTTTTCCCATATGGGAGTAATCTTGTTTACCATAAAATATTTCCCTGGGGATTGAAGTGAATAGTGCTTAACCTAACATCTGACTTAAAAAATTTGCAGTAAATAACATACTTACTTTAAAATTCCTGAATCATTAGGAAAGTTCTTAAGACCTAGAAAGATCATCTTTAAGGCAACACTAGGAAATCCACCTTTTCAAACTTCCACCCAGTCAGGTTCTATCTCCCCTCACCCTGAATTTATATGGAAATTACCAGTGTCAGAGCTCCACGAGTCACAAGTGAAACAAGCACAAATTAAAATGTGAGCATATACCCTAGAGAGGGGTAGATTGTGGCTTCTGGGAACCATTTGGACTTCACAACTCCACAGGATTTGAATTCTCAGCTTTCTCAGCCTCAAAGAAGCGGCAAGATGTCTGCAACAACCAGCAGCTCTGCAGCAGCTTAATGGTTCCGGAAGGTAGGGCTCCCTTTCCGGCAGCGAGGCAGCTCTGATTTATTACGGTGACTAGAAATTCCAAGGACAGTTTGGACCTCTTGCTTGCATGTAGCATTGATCTGATGTACTGACTGGTTTGGACCAAAAACATGCTGGGGTGGGGTGCTACCTAAAACCATGATTGGAAAGCAAGAGAGAATCCTCAAACTCCAGGCTGATCCTCCAGTAGCAAACATTCCCACTCAGTTCTTCTCTTTTGTAAGTTTTCTTGTCTGTTCAGTCCTTTTATTCTCTATGTTTAGCCCCTGACCTCAATTCCAGACAGATATTTATATAAACTGTAGCTTATGAACAACTTACCTCAGAATTTCCTTCAAAAACAGATTCCTGGACTTTTCTCCTATGGAAAATCCCAAATGGTTAGTCCTTAGTGATCTTTACATTTAAAAACTCCCCGGGGTGATATTTTAGACATATTAAAATTTAAAAAGCATTGAAACAGATAATCACTACAGATAATAACTTCCCAGAATAAACCAATGAATTAATATATTACACGTCACTGTCATTTCCTTTCACCTGTCTATAATATAGAAGCAATAATCTATGACATCAGCTAGTTCAAAGAGCTCCAAGGGGTCCAATAACTTTAATGTAAAATATTTTCTGATTCCTTAGAAAGAGCAGTAAAATGAGTTTCATTACTTTTTCATGCTACTGGTCATCCAGTGATCTCTTAAACAGAGAAGCAATGTATGGATTTTTTTCTTCTAAAAATCATGATTTTCAGAGGTAGATAAGCTTCTCTGTGTCTGAGTTTATTCATCTGTAGAGAGAAAGACCTTTCTAGGGTTTAATGAGAATTAAAGTCATTCAAGTAACTTCCTTCGGATTTAGCCCCTAATAGATGCTTAACAGTTACTGTTGCTAGAACTTCTTATGTACTGTGTCACTTAATCCTCATAAAATCTAGCTATGTGTTTAGTATTGCAGCTGTTTTTGCAAATCAGGGACCAATGTCTCAGAGAAGTTAATTCACTTTCTCAGGGTCAGAAAGCTATTAAAATTATATCAAAATATAATTAAAGGAAATGCATATCCACTGAAAATTCATGACCTCTGAGTGATTTATGAGTATCATGATTTAAGTATGTGACAGAACCAATTAGTAGAGTTCTGCAGTTCGAATGATAATAGTAGTTACCTGAGTAAGTTCATTATTATTTTTCTACTTTCTACCTTACTGCATTTAAGAAAGCAATGCTACAATTCTAATGTATAATTTTGACAAAGTGCAAATCAGATTTGTTTAATGAGAGATTTAGATGTCTCGATTGGGGAGTGCAAGTTACTTAAATTACTCTTAAGAACTAATTTACACAACAGGAGAGTTGAGCTCAATATGTTATCTTTCTTTCTATTATTTTGCAGGGGAGCTTGTTTATTCTCAGTTTTATTTTTTGTCCAGATTTATTTGTAGACTGTTTCCATTTTTTCATGAAACTAGAATCACTGGCATGGATTTATATTGGGATTCTAAGAAATGTAAGCACTGGACAATCTTTATATGACACTACTCTTAATGGTGGGCTTATACGATTGTGTTTTGCACCCTGCTGCACAGTTTAGTCCTGTAACTCATCAGAACGTCTCTCAACTTTCTTCCTTCTCATCTTCTCACCGTCCTCCACACACCTTGTTTGTGCTCCTTCCCCATGCTCCTTCTTTCTAGAATGTTCCTTCTCCTTTGCTTATCATATCCCCATCTCTTGTGGATCAGCTCAAGGCTGACCTCTTGTAGGAATCTTTCTTATCTAATCTGCCTGGAAGTGATCATTTTTCTTCCAACGAATGTCCACTTTCAGATATTTGTAACTTGTGATTCTCCTCAACAATTTCTTAGAACTCAGATTAACGTCACTGTGAATTGGGTATGTGAACTGTTTCCTTCATACTGTATGTTGGGAAGTATATTAAATTTTTAGAAATCTTAAAAAATAATCTCAGGGTAAAGAGTGTAACAAGGGTAAAGGCTTCTCAGTAAGCGTTTTAATTTGAGTCTCATTCCTGCTCTCATTCCTATCTAAATGGTTCCTGTGTTCACACACGCATACCCTTTCTTTATCACATAGTAATAATCTTTGTTCTATTTTACATCTTTCATATTTTAATAAACTTCCTTAGTATTTTTCTGGTGGAGGTTCTATTTAAAATACAAATAAATTGAAACATTTCTGTCTTTATGTTGTAAGTAATAAAACATAACCCATCTCAACCTGGCATATCCAATGATGAAGATCTATAATGATGAAGAACCTAGGGATGTTGGTTTAAGCTTGATTCAGAAGCTCAGATGATGCCACCTGAGGCAGAGATACTTTGTAAGGTGCATTTCTGCATTTTCTAGTACATCACCTTATCCTCAGACATCTCAGAAATTGTAATCTCTCTCTCTCCATGGTAGTAAGATGGAAGAATGCATCTAAAGCACCCAAACCAACAATGTGAAGAGAGAGGAAAGGGCTTTTATGATTGCTTCCCTAAAACAGAGAAGACACTTCTGTCTCCAGGAACAAGTGTTCATGCTGGGTCATATGTTTCCCTTGAGCAAATGATTTCACTGCAAGCACGTGGGAACTTTTATAATCACGGATTTAATCAAACCTGGTTTAAAATAGGGAAAAGATAGTTTTAGAGAAGAAATTTGGGGTGCATTTGAACACACAGAATTAGAAACCTAGGAACCAAAATCTTTGCAAATATTCTCTGTATTAGGGATTTTACACAAAACTGCTTTAATTTCTGTGCAAGTAAATGGTGGAATCATGGAAGATGTAACTAGTCTTTGGCTTTCCTTGCAAACTTCACTAGGCTGCAGAATGGTCCCTTTTTGTCTGCTTTGGTTACTGCTGTAGTTTGTACATCATTCACTTTTGTAGTTGGATTGTGCATTGTATCTCATCACAAAAGAAAAGCTAGAGGACTTACATTCAGGAATTAATTTGAGCAAAGGGAGACAATGTGCAGTACAGTGTTGATTGTTCAGGTACATTGGTTAGAGTTTCTGGCTGAGATCAAACAATCCACATTACCGAGGCTGGACGGAAGATAAACAATGTTCTCACTGTTTTTCTTCAGAACTGAACTAAGAATGTTTTCATTCTTTACATGCTTATGACCATGAAATCAAGGAAAAGAGGTAAAACTCCTATTCTAAAGTGGAAATATAGTACAAACATCTTATCAGAATATAAGTAAAGACGGTGTTTCCAGATTTAGCAAATAAAAATACAGGATACCAATTTAACTTTAGTCTTGAACAACAAATTTTTTTTAGTATGGTGCATGCAATATTTATAGTAACGATACAAGCAGTACTAAATCAAGCAGTTTAATCAATATTATATTGTGTTTTACATCTAAGTTATACTATGTCTAACTGCTTTCATAATATTTTCAATCCTTATGGTGATTAAATGTGAGATAGAATCCTGACTATGCTGCCTACTGACTGACTATATTCCCTTATTTTAGGTCCTCAAATGATTTGAGCTTTAACTTTCTATCTATAAAACATAAGAAATAATAGCTCCTACCTCATAAGGCAATTACAAGGATTAAATACTTACAACTCTTACGTATAAGAGATGAACTTAGAGTCTGGTTCACAGTAAAACTTCAGTAAATAGTAAATATACATTGTGAAGACGACTATTTTCAGCTACTCGCAGGTCTTAAATTCTGTACAAGAAATTTATTTTCCTTTAACTTCCCTTTCTCAATGTAATATTGAAATACAAATGAATACTTAATGAGGAAATCTATGACTAGTGCTGTGTCTTTCACTGCACAATAGTTGCTCAATTAGTACCCAGCAAATTTGGCTAGGAAACAGTGACAAGGATGGAAAGGGGTGCTGCTCTCTCTTTGTTCGCCTGTAGTACTGGGGAACGTGGAATGAACAGTGATGGGTGGAACATATGAAAGACGCAGACTGTGCCTTTGGAATTTAAAGATCTAAGCTGGTCAGTGAATTCACACAAACCTTTGCAGACAATCTCTCTATAAATATAAATGAAAACTTCTGAGAAATAATTTTATGTTCTGTTTCTTTTATTATGCATGGCATACATCATGTATTCAATTATTTTCTAAAAACTGTGACTCTTAGAGTCAAGTTGCTCATTCCTATGTGCCCTTTCTATCTATTGGTAGGATTTTTGCAATTTTCAAGTAGACATCTATGGAACTTTTGTACCATCTCCTACAGGTAGGTTAATAACGTGACTTTTCATCCAAAGTGTGACTTTTTCGATAAGATAAACTGTTTTTAGTAATTATATGCCCATGACAGCCATATTTTGGAGCTTGTATAGACAAATAGGAGTATACCTATAAACATCTTCTGGAAGTAGGAAGGGTTACAAGCACAACTACATGTACTTGCCTAACAAACACATAATTTCTAATTTAAGAATGAGGGTCAAATGTATACTTTTTTACCATGATGAACTATAATAAATCATGTCGATCATGTTAACTATGCTTAGAATTTGTTTTTAGTTTTTTCTGATTAATGGTCATTAAGTTACCTTCAGATGCAATGGGACTGCTCTGCAGAATCTTAGATCTTCAGTTCTGAAAAGAGCTCATGAGATCATATGTTCTGCTTCTTTCATTGTTATAATTGATAAAATATGAGAAACGAAGGAAGCTAAGAAAGACTAGACTGGAGGAACCTCATCAAACAACTGCACTCAAATCCTCATCTTCCCTCCACTTCCAAAACTATGGCCTGAGAGATAAATCAAGCCCAACATTTATTTTGTAAATCAAATTTTATTGGAGCCCAGAATGCCCAGATGTGCCCTTCAATTATGTCTTATTTATGTTAGTTATCTAGCTACAATGGTAAAGTTTACCAGTTGTAACAAAAACTGAACTGTTTACTACCTGAGTCTATAAAAAAAAATAAAGAACAATTTGTACACTGATAATAGTGGCTAGTCTTCTATGTCCTTTTTATGTAAATTATTTCCCTTCTCTTCTTAGCTATTGGTCATGGAATTCTGCACATCAAATAATGAGCTATGTCCCATCTGTGTAGTTTTTCTAAAACCTCACAAATCCCTGGAAGGGGAAAAATAGTGTTCACAATGGACAGAGTGACTTAAAAAGCTAACTATGTGTTTTACCTCCTAGTTCTATTACCAAGATCCAGGCTCCAAGATCTTTAGTTACTTAAACAGTATATATGTTGTTCATTGAATTTTATTTTAAGATATACATCCTCTTATTAGCATGTACTCTGGAGCTCAGAAAACTGAGACACACCTAGGTTAAGTTTCAGGAACAGCATTTGAACTCTAAATAGTGGCATCCAAACATTAGCTCTTTGTTTTATTTGATACAGAAAATTTAGTTTTATTTATTTTTTATTAGTACACATTTGCAGTACATAATGTTGACATTCCTTGTTTGCAGTTGGTGCATGTACATAACACACCTTGATTGCTTTTTTTCATTTCGTTTCCCTCCTTTCTCCCACTCTGTCTATCTCTTGATCCTCTTACCATTTGTGAAAGATTTACTCTCCTACTTCCTACTATCTGCCATTGTGAAACTATGATAGGATATACCAGACACCACATTTTGTTGGAGAAATACACGATGTCAGTATTAGAAGCACACATTACTAAATAATGACTATTTTTTTACACTATACAGTCAAGAAAGTCCCACATCTTGGGATTTATTCCAGACCCAATTAACTAATGATCTTGGGTCATTTTTCATGGTTACTCAATATGAAGTATTGATGACAATACTTTTAATTAGGGTGATTATATTATATGTTCTCAAATTATATTCTTTTGATAGCTTAATTTTGTTATATAATGTTTTTGTTGTATTTATTATATTATACAATAATGTATTTATTATATACTGTGGTTTTGTTATATAATGGCTTGATTTGATTATGTATATATGTGTGTGTGTGTGTGTGGCTTAGCTCTGTTACATAATGTTTAGGTAGATTTTTAATGAGCATGTACATTCCTTTACCATGAACCTCTTTCCTGACTGACTTGGATTTATTTTAGTGAGTATAGAAAACAATCTTGCTTACATTGCTTTAAATTGCATCTTTACCGGAGCCTTCTCACAGCATTTGGATAACACTAATTGAAGCAATTATTTATAATAAAGATGAATGTGAAGAAGCCACCAAATGTGTTTACCTGTTGGAAAATAATTACGCTATCTACAGTTTCTCCATCACAATTTGTGAATATTATGTGCCTGTGTTTTGAAGATATCCACATTTTACTAAATAAATCATAGTATTTTGGGCAGGGAACTGCAGTTTATGCTGGAAATAAATCATTTAACACTTTGATCAATTCTCTACCTCCTGGGTGGCTAGGAGTAGCTGTCTTTAATTGCAATATGCTAACACACCTGAGGTGGAGGCTACATACTGCTTACCTTCTGCCACCAGTCATCACTGAAATTAAAAATGGAAAAGGAACACACCTTGTCTAATCACTTTGTCCATCTATTTGCTAAAATAAGATATTTCTGGAAGCTGATTTTCTGTTTGTTCCAGAACAAAGAAAGCCACCAATTCAATAGAGGAATGAACTTAGGGGTCAAGAAAGAACAATCAACAAATAGAATAAATGTTATGCTCTTAAACATATGATTTTCTGTCAAGAAGTCACAACTCAAGATTGAGTCATTATGTCAGACATTTCATTGAGCATAAAATAATGCAGAATAATATTTATAGATAAATAAATTTTCAAATAGACTGTATTCATGCATGGCTTAGTGTTCAGCAAAAGATACAAGGGTATTTATGAGCAGAGTCATAGAGCATTGGACCAGCAGAGTTACATCCACTTGGGAGACTCAACTTCACTGAAATTTTACTTTGCTGTATACGTTTTATGATTTCCTTCCCTACACAATAATCAGCAACCTATAGATATTAAAGGCCTCATTTGCTTACCTTCTTTCACAACTTTCCTATTACATAACTTAGAAACAGTTATGCTGTATATGTTCTCAAATTTTCTACTTGTTTGTATTGAAAAAATAGAAAAAGCTTAAGACTAATGTTTACATGAATGCAATTGCAAAGATAATTTTAAAATATTAGCAAGTCAAATTGATCAGTACATACAAATGATATCATGTCATGGCTAAATTATCCCAAGAATGCAAGGTTGGTTTAACTTACAACAATCAATCAGTGTAATTGACTATATTAAAGAAATAATAAATGATTTGATATAGTGCAACACCCTTTAATAATACAGAAGTATAACCCTTAAAGAGTGATAATGAACTCCATCAAACTGGTAAGAGCCAATTCAAAATAATTTTTAATATGTTACTCAATAGTGAAAACCAGAAAGAGTGCCAATACCCACTACTTCTACCCAAAATTTTACTGGACATCTTATCCTTAAAAAATAAGGAAAAGGGCTGGGGATATAGCTCAGTGGAATAAGCGCCTGCCTAGCAAACGCAGGGTCCTGAGTTTGATCCCCAGTACCGCAAAAAAAAAAAAAAAAAAAGGAAAGATGAACAATTTATCATCATTATATAGGTTAGAGACTGTCTTTGTTATTTTTCTCAGTGCTGAGACAAAATACCCACTATCTAAAATTAAAGAAGAAGTGCAATGGATAAGCCTCACCCTGAGAAGACCACTTTCGTGGTCATGGTATTTCCTCTGTTAGGTAAGTATTAAAAATTAAAGGGGGAAAGGTTTATTTTGACTCAAACTTTATATAGGTTTCAGTCCACAGGTGGCCAACTCTAAGGTAGGGCGACATGGCAGAAGGGCATTGCAGAGAAGAAATAGTCCATGGTAAGTAGGCAGAAGACAGCAAAGTAGGAAGCAGCAAACAGCATCAGTGAAACACCAGAAGCATATGCAGCAGCCTGTCCTCTTTTCTTTCCTTTGTATACTTCCAGGCTATCCCAGGTAGGTAACCCTGGGTCTAGGTTATTATCATTCAGAGGTTTTGTTTTTCTCCGAGGTCACCCCAACCAAAATTGCTAATGTATTTACTTACTTTTGTTTTCTTGTTGAATTTAGGGCGCTTGTAATAAATTAGTAAATTAAAGCTCCATAGGGTCTTCTCCTCTTATTATGTCATCCCCGCCTCTTCAGCCTCTTCACGGGGAGGTCAATTTCACTGACTGAAAGCAGTTAAATCCTCTTGAAGCCATTCATGCTAGTCCCTATTTAAGGAACAAGTGATTATGCTACCCATGCTTTGAGTAGTGCCGCTCAGAACTATGCTCATTCCAATCAGTGGGTTAATTCAGCAATCACACACCACTAATCCTGGCATCACATGCCCTACATCCAGCTACCTCTGAAAAACCCACCTATGATTGGATTGGTTTTAGGAAGACATCTAGATATAAGTGATAATAGAGACTGCAAAAAAGTGTTTACCTTTTCTCCTTATAAATCTTATTGTGTTTCATCGTATTCTATATACTATGAACAAACAATAGAAAACAATATTTTCAAAATAACATTTTAATAAATGTGAAAACTCATGAAAATCCCAGGGAAATTTTGACAAAATATCTGGAATTAATTAATTAATTTTAACAAAGCACAGGAATTAATGGAAATCTGAATAAACAGAGAGATATAATGTCTTTGAATTGAAAAAACTAAATTATATATACAATTAAACTTGAACTTTCTTTCTAAACAGCAAGTGTAATCATATTATTTTATGTTTCAACCCTTTAAACTTGATTTCAATTTACCGTTAAATAAAACTCAAGCATCCTACACAACCTTTAGGGCTCTTCAGGACTTCATCTCATTCTCAGTCTCATTCTCATTCTCACTCTTAACCATATCTGTTGCCACTTTCCTTCAAATATTGTACTCTCTATTTACAATTACTTTTGTAAGTTCTTCAATAACACCACATATTATATTCCCTTATTTTTGTCCTGTGGATTGTTAGTGCTTACTACTGCCACTGTAAAAACATAAAATAGTTTCATGGCATCTAAATTATGGTCAAACTTGGTAAACTTCATGTTAAAAACATCTTTCTATTCTAAATATATGTGTTTTCTGCTTAAGTTAAGGTTAATTTCTTACAAATGCTACAGTTACTATTGGCATGGACTTGCAGGTGGGATGATCCCAGCTGTAGACAATCTTTGGAGACCTAGACTCTTTCCTTGCTGTAAATCTGGCAAATTCAAAAATTGTTTTTGAGAATTTGACATCATAGATTCATTATCAATGTAGCAACATGTCACAAGAAGGGAGCTCAAAGGTAAGGTGATGGTAGCTGCCGAGACCAAACAGGAAAATCCCTCTTTCTATTACTTTGATGAGACCTTGGCATATGAGTCCTGGAAGAAAGAGGACGGAAAGACACTGAAGGAGCACAGTGTTTTCTTAACGTCATTGTCTGGTGTTGAGAGTAGACTGAACAAGCAAGTGCAAAGATAGAAGACTGTCTTGGTTCCTTTGCTCTCACTGCTTAGACAAAATATCTGACACCCAAAACTAAGGAAGGAAGGTTTATTTAGCTTTGTGCAGATTTCAGTCCATAATACGCTGGCTCCAAGGCAGGGTGTCATGGTGCAGGGGCAATACTCTGAGGGGGCAGAAGACAACAAAAGAAGAAAGTGACAAAAGGGGGGGGTACCAAACCTCTTTTTCTTCTCTTACATTGCATGCCAGCTGTCCAGCCACAGCATCTCCCATCTCCATGCCCTCCTCTTCCACAAGCCCAGAATGAGAATGTTTACAAAGGACCCTGGCTCCTTGCTCTCATTAAACTTCTAAACTTCTCAAATTGACACAGTATATCAACCATAACAAAGACCAAGATGGTTAGGAAGTATGTATCTTCCTGTTAGTTCTTTGAGCTATAATGAATTATAAGGTCTTATCTATTTTTAATTGAAGTAAAGTCATATAGAGTAACACTTATTCTTTTCAAAGTACAATTGTGTTAGTTTGACAAGCACATACAGTTCCATAACTATCACTACAATCATTACACAGAAGAGTTCCATAGCCCCACAAAATTCCATCTCTTCCCCTATTCTAAACCCTTGTCAATGCTAGTAACTACTGAACTGTTTTCTGGCTCTACATAGAGTACTTCCCAAGATGTTACATAAATGACACCACTGATTATATAATCTTTTGAGTCTGGCTTCTTTCACTTAGAATTTTATATTTAATATCCATCCACATTATTGTGTGTTTTATAGTTTATTCTCTTCCATGGCTGAGTAGCATGCTGATGAATGGATATACCATATTTTTTATCCTTTCATCAAAGCTGTAGTTTTATCTAGTGTCTAGCTATGAAGAAAGCCTCTAGAAACAATGTGTGTGTGTGTGAGTGTGTGAATGTACACTTTTATTGGTCTTGGTCAAACATCAAGAATGGGGTATTTTAATTTTAAAATTATAATAAAATTAGGACTTTAAATGCAAAGCAAAGTCATTTGTTAATTGAGCACACACGAGACAAACTACATGCATATAATACCTTGCACAGATTAAACTGACCACAAACAAAAACCAAGCAAGGTCCTTTTATCTGTAAAGCATGAAGATGTGCATGCACCTACTACATTCCACTGTTACAGAAAATGGAAGTACAATGTCAAAACACAGTTGCATTTCCCATTTTATGAGAAAATAATCATGAAATTTTCAATTCCCAATGATCACAAAAGTTGCTTAATATCAATTAGTAAACATGTAAAGAGATAATATAAAGACAAGGGACTCTGGACAAATGAGGTAGAATGAGTACATAGGTTAATGCCTGTTGTCTCTCAAAAATACCAGCAGTAAAAAATAACAGCGATAAAATGAGACCCAAGTGTACAAAGGAAGAGTGACAGAGAAGAGGACAATGATGAAGGACATCAACAGCATATAGGGAAGGGAATGGCGAAGGCTAGGAGAGCAAACGAAGCTGAAATGTACCTGCCTAATGTGGGACAGCCACTGAAGAACAAGCCCGATTTTTCCATAAGAGATCAAGAATGTTCAAGGTTTAGAGGCGTGTAATCCTAATGAGATGTTCAGAAGGAAGGAGGAATTGACAGAACATTTCAAAAAACTGTCAGATGCAGTCCTTACTCACCTCACACTAGAGGTCATCTCTCACCATGACAATCTACTGACCATTCTTTATCCACCCTCAGAAACTAAGTCATTTGCCGGAAAAATATGAGCCAGAAAGCATCTCAAGTCACACAACACGATATGACTACACCTTACTCTTAGGAGTATATGTTGAAGGCAGTATCATGGCTTGTGACTGTAACACTCTACAGATGAGCTATACATATTTTTCTCAGTGTATGTAAAAGTAGCCTAAGGCTCAGTATCCTAATGTGTACTTATAATCTAGTTCTGGGGGGGGTCAGTTTTCTAAGGTAGTACTAGAAATCTTTTTGCTTATCTCAATTTTCCCCAATTTAAGCTCTTATTTCTTAGGATTTTCATGAGCATCACATGAGAGGTACAAAAATGTATGTATATAATAAAGACTGCATAGCTAGTTTTTGTTGGGGACCACTACAAAGTGGCTCTGAGCAGGATTTAATATTAACCAATTGGCTTTTCATATTTACTTGAGAATAGTCCAAGTCTTAGGCACCTTGTCTGCAGATGGGCAGTTGATTCATAGTAAGTGAACCTCTATGAGTTGCTGGTCACTGCTGAGGCCTGTATTGGCCTGTGACGCCTCAAGGACAAGGTTGCTGCAGGTAAGGATGTTTGGCTCCTACTTCCATTAACTTTAAGAAAACTGGCTTGCAGCCCTGCTGTGAAGGCCTTCCTGGAGATAACAGGTAGCTCCCCTAAATTCACATAATAATACGTGGAGGAGTCCTTGAAAGGATTCCCGAGTCCTGCCCAGATTCCTGCTCAGATTCCTACATTTTCTTCAGTATTCCCCATCCCTTATTTGAAAAACCTAATAAAAATGGGCGACCCAGAAAAGTCTGGCTAATTCTGAGAATATAGAAGATGGAAAAGAATTAGTCCCTCCTGGATGCCCTGAAATCATATTCCATTGTCTCATTTTTTATTTATGCTTTCATCCATGCACTCATTTGGGAGATGGTGGTTCTGATCAGCCTACAATAACTTAGAGTTTTTTAACCTGGTCTTCGATAACTTTTGTCCTTTCTTCTTTCTTCAAATATTATTCCTTCACCCCTATCAGTAAAATATTTTAATTCACCCAATATGCACCTTCTTTCATATACTATGCAAACCTTAATTTTTCTATGTAGAACTCTCTGTATGTTCTTTCTATGGAGAACATCTTTTTCCAGGTACCTTGAATCAAACTCAGGACCTCACGCTTGCCAAGCAGGCGCTGTGCCACTGAGCCATATCCCCATGCCCTTGAATATCTAGCGGATATCTCAGACTTAGCCTGTTAAAAACTGAATTCCTGTTCATTGCAGCAAACTGTGATGAATAAAAATACTTATTTTGAATAATATCATCTATAGTCTTCTAAGACTCAGCAAAATTCCTTAAGTCAGACCCTCATTCCTTTATCTTTCCTGTCAGCATGCTGTTTCCTCTGCCTTCAATGCAGTTTCCTAAGATAACTGCATGTACCTCTTTCAAATATGTAAGTCTTTGCTTCAATATCAGCTTCTCAACATGGTCTTATTTGATACAGTCTTCTCTGATGGTTAACACATGCACTTTCTAAAGCCAGTTAGCCAAGATTTGAATCGTGGTCATGCCACTCTTAGCTAACTCTCACTGTTTATTTAACACATTTTGAATTCATTCTCTTCATCTTTAAAATAAAGTTGAGAATCCTACTTACCTATAGTGCTTGTGCGAGGACTAAATGAGCTAACGCATGTATAGAGCTCAGTAACTATTACAATCCACTGAAAGTTAGTAAGAAAATGATGTTGTTATAAAAGGAGACATACTTTCAGAAATACACAGAACTGGTATGAGCAGAGGGATGTGAACTTACGTGTGATGGAAAAATTCTTCACAAACCAAGAAACCACCACACCCACTCGCTCTGACAGGAGGCAAATTCCTGATTGATCAACAGGGCATCTATTCTTCTAAGTCTGTAAGTTAAGAGTGCTCCCATCAGAAGGGACAAAATAAAAATTATATGCTCATGTGATAAGCAACACAGGTGATATCAGTTTCCTCCTCATCTTCCGGAAATAGTTGCTATAATTACAAAAATCTGTAACATAAAATTGAGATCCTCATATTCTCAGATTATTCATTTAAAAGACAATTCCCTGCCCATTTCACAAGACAACATGAAATTCTACTGCTCAGCAACAGAGAAATTATATATTTAAAAATCCAAATCAATCAATGATACAAGAAACAATTTTTGGTTTATGTTCCAGAGGCTAAACAATGATAGACTACTTATCTTCACAAAGTGGATTAAACATCTCTGGCTCATTTTTGTATTACAGAAATAACCTAATGCCTCAAATAACCTAATTCCATTTGTCTCCGTTTTTACAAAAATAATTTAAAATGGCAATGCATACATGCAAATAATTTTGTGTGAAAACTTCAGCAGAATGAAAACAGAACTGTGTGGCCATATTTTTATTATGTATTAATAAGTAATATATCGTAATCATTTTAAAACCTTGTTATAATAGAAAAAAAATTTCTACTATTTATTGATGGAAGAGGAGTGAGAGACAATGTTGGTGAAAAATGGAATTCACATCAGAGCGAGAGTGAATTTTGTGAATTTTGTGTTGCACATGACCACAAAACAAGACCACTTGCAAAGAGCAGGGTCTGCTCTAATTGCAAGCCTGGATCACTGGGGATACCATTCTCTTTGATACAGTTTTATTTATTTCATTTAGGATGAGTGTATGTTGAGAACCCAGTGGTTTCTCTACCTTGTTTCTTAACCAAGCAGGACATCCTGTGCTGTTATATGAATTGTTCACCTTGGAAATTCCTTACTAATTCCGAAAGGTATTTACCTCCTAGAACTCTGAGAGAATTGGAGGCATCACGACAGAACAGGAGGCCCGAGACTTTCTTTGCACTTACAGGTGCACCATGTAAGCAGCAACTCACCTAGCAATCCCTCCGAGGGGAACTCAGACACTCGCGGAGAGACTGCCTTACCCTCTTTAACTGAGAGAACTGCCACTTAGAAATGGGTAGGAAAAGCTGAGTGTTACCCTCTCCCTACCTCTTACAACCACAACGTGGTACAGTTGGGATAAATACTCGCCTCTGAACTTCTCCCCTGAGGAGGAAAGAGTTGGGACCATATGTCTGCAGCCTCAACTTTTAGAGTTGTTACTCAAGGGATTAACACCTAATTTGTCTATCTCTAGAAATTACAGAGATCGGACTATCATCTCCAGGGACCAGAGAGGAGAAGGCAGTCGTAAACAGACACAGGTGTACTTACCGTCATCTTCCTCCCGGCTCAGTGCGGAGGTAATACAGACTACAGAGCTCGGCGACCAGCTTCTCCAGGAAGAGGTTACACTGCAAATTTAACTCCCCAGATAGCAGTTGCTGTTTTTGCTGTTGTTGTTATTGCTGTTGTTGTTTGACTGTTCCTAAGAATGTGACTTCTAACTGTATTGCATGTGGACATTGGAGAGACATGATGACCCATATTGCCCTCTAAATTTACACTCGCCAAAGATTTCCCTTAAGCCTACTCCAAGGGAGTACAAAGCCTCCCATTTTCTCCCTAGAATGAATCAAACTACATAAATAGTTTCCTGCATTTTGCTGCTGGGGGATGAGAATCTGGGTACTAAACTTGGCTAAATCTTTTGGCTTATAGAGAACAAAGTGTCAGTTTTGAGTGTCCCTATAGGCTCTTTCTGTAATTCCTTCCCCTGCTTCATTCCAGCTGTAAAGCCCAGCTCCCACCTATGACCTACAAAGCTCTGTGAAATACCTAGGGCTTTCAATTCTCCCACTACCACGTGAAGATCTGGCTTCTGGCTTGGCCATCTCTTACACATGATGAGGTCACAATTGTTAGATCCCTGGGAGTTTTGAAGAACATGTAGGCATTTTTATAGCTCCTCCCCCTTGATTTTTCTCCAGTGGAGAAAAAAAAAAAGCATACAGATTTTCTGCAGTAGGGGTTGTACTATGCTTCCTAGCACCAGAACTTTCTCGTTGCTACCTGAGATACTGGCCTCAAACCTAGCCTTATCTGAGCATTACTAGGACCAAGCATTCCCGGGACCCTAGGGATGACAGGGAGGGAAGCAACAATTGGAAATACAATTGGAAAGAGCATAAGAAATACACAAATAGTACCACAGCTCACCGCCTCAGCTCAACACAGAAATAATATAATCAATTCCAGCTTGCAGTTTTTCCTCAAAGGGCAAAGGAACTGAACCACACATCTCTCACCAGAGCTGTGCTGATGACTGACTGAGTGACTGAGTCTGGTCTGCCTGTTTCAGGGCACTGCCAGGCAACAGCATACGCTAATTTCCAGGAGGCCACTGAGAAAGATAGTAATTGGACAGACACTAGGGTTTAACAGACATTACAAATCTTTACCTATGTGGTTGGTGAGAATCAGATCCTATATAATATTCGTGAGCAAAGACTGGGAGAGGTGATCACATCATCTAATGCACATAAGGCACACAAAAGTCAAAGGAATGTGAAGAAAAATGAAAGAACAGGATAAACCTCTAGAAACCAACCCTAAAAAACTGGAGATAAAACATGCACTCAAGAAATAATTCAAAGTACTGGCCGTGAAGATGCTTGAATAAATAAAAGTGGGAATTCCAACAAAGAGAGAGAAAATACAAAGATACCAGACATAAATCATTGGCTGAAGAACTAAAAAAAAAAAAAAAAAAAAAAAAAAAAAAAAAAAAAAAAAAAAAAAAAAAAAAAAAAAAAAAAAAAAAAAAAAAAAAAAAAAAAAAAAAAAAAAAAAAAAAAAAAAAAAAAAAAA
>PVLD010010763.1:0-48023 GCA_004027595.1 Dinomys branickii | reverse complement strand
AAGATAGGTCATTGGAAATTATCAAGCGAGAGGAGAAAAAAGGACAAAGTAAAAAAGAATAATAATATTTGAAAGAATTATGGGACACCATCAAGCCAACAAGTATGTACCTTATAAAAATCAAATAAGATGAGAAAAGAAAGAGATAGACAATATAATCATAAAATAATTATCAAATAATTCTTCTAAATGTTGGGCTAGAAATAGGCATTCAGATCCAAGAAATCTAAAGAATACTAAATAGGATGAATTTTAATACATACACTAAGATGCATGACTTAAAAAATTATCAAAAATTAAAGAAAAAGGGAATTTTGAAAACAGTAATAATGACTTGTTACCTACAAGAAAACTTCCTTAATATTGTCAGTATACTTCATGGTAGAAGCCTTGTAGCCTAGAAAGAAATTGGATTATATGCGTAAGTGCTGAAAAAAAAGACATGCACCTGGTAAAACTGTCCTTCAAAAATAAATATAGATAGATTATATCTCTTGTTATGGCATCCTAAATTTTAAACAATTTATTGTAGTAAACAGCACATTGCTGTTAATACTCCTCAGAACACTTCACCTTGCTTTGAACGCACACATCCCGTCAGTCTTGCCACTATCTGAAGCAGTTCTGGAAGTGCTCCTTCGTGTGTCTTTAGCTGTGCTCTCTTAGCTGCTTTCTTTTATTGTAAGGAAAAAGAAAAAAAAAACAAAAACAAAGATGAATACAGAACAACACAAAAACAGTAAAAATGATACAGAATTTCTAATCAAGATGCTAGGAAATTAGCAATGGTTGCTGTAATATAGATTGTTATCTTCATGGGGCTGAGGATATAGCTCAGCAGCACAGCACCTGCCTAACAAGTGCAAGGTAGTGAGTTCAGTTCCCAGTACATACTCTCTCCCTCTCTCTCTCTCTCTCTATATATATATATATTTTTTATCTATATATATCTATATATACATCTATCTATCTATCTATCTATATATATATATCTTCAAAATAGTTGCTCAAATTACCAAATGTGGGTATAAAATTTGATCAAACAAACATTAACTGTTCCTTTCAATAAACCAATAGAAATGAGTAGTACAATTATCTTAGCTATCTTGTGTATATACACATATATTCTCCCCTTTCTTCTTTCTTTCTTTTCTTCTTTTCCTCATCCCAGTTGTTTCTTCCTTTTGAGCAGTTTCTTTGCCCTTTCAGAATATCTAGTGTACCTTTCATATTTTATTTACTCTTTCAGGTTCTTACACTAGGGAGATAATATGATAATTACACATGTGAGTCTGATTTTTCATTTATGAGTATGCTCTCTAGTTGCATCCATATACCTTTAAAAGCCTTAAGTTCATCTTCCTTTATAGCTGAGTAATATTCCATTATATAAAAAAACCTCAACTGATGGGCATTTGGATTATTTCAAGATTTTACTATGACAAATTGTGCTCTTATAAACATGGCTAAATATATATTGCTGTGGTATGAAGTTTTTAATTCTTCTGGGAAAATACCCAGAAAGGGAATAGCTGGGTTAAGTGAGACCTCTAATCTCTAGTCCTATTTTTTTAAACGAATCTCCAGACGGACTGCCACAGCGGTTACACCATCCACATTGCCACCAGCAGTGGAGAAGTGTTCCTTTTCCCCAGAGCACCTCCAGCATTTGTTGCTGGTTGCTACAAACAAAAGTTGAGGGAATTCTTCACAGCCAACCTCATAAAAAATGCTAAATAGTAAAAGTATCTGAGAGTATGAACGTCATTGTTAAGGATAAATCTATAGAAAAAATAGAATACTATATTTATTAGTTACCTTTCTCATTGCTGGGACAAAGCAGCCAAGATTCACAATTTAAAACAGAAGTTTAGTTTACATCATGGTTTCGGGGACTGCAGTTCATGGTCAGCTGCCTCCAAAACAGAAATATCCATGACAGAGGGGACGGTGGAGCAAAGATGCTCGCTTCCTGGCAGGTGGAAAGGACAGCACAGGTGTAGAGTTCCAGCAAGGAATTACCCTGCAGAGGTACATCCCCCCGCGACCCCCCTTCTGAAACTGAGCCCCACCTCCCAGCAGAACATGTAAATGTAATCATGAAGGGATTAAGCCACTAGTGAGTATTGTGTTCACATGATTTAATCACCTCTTGGAAGCTACTTATTTAATTATTTACTTTTGTGGTACTGGTGATTGAACACAGGACTTTGCACTTGCCAAGCAGGTGCATGTTCCACTGAGCTACATCCCCAGCCCTTTTTTTTTTGTTTAACCAGGAATCAAACTCATGACCTTGTGTTTGCCAGGCAGGCGCTTGTGCCACTGAGCTATATCTCTAGCCTAAGAAGTTCCTTATTTAATCTGAATTAAGATTAACTAGTTTACTACTACTATAATAGGAATGGGAAAATTTACTTAAATTCTAGAATAAAAGTAAAAAGACAAATGAGATAAAATAACTTTATACATGGGGGGCAGGTGAAGGTGTCGAATCATTGTATGCAGGTGAAGTTGAGTTGCTATCACTATAAAATAGAGTTATTAGTTATTATATTTTATATAAGGCTGTACTAATCCCCAAAAACATACATAGAAGTTGTACTTTAGAGAAAGGAAACAGCAGGAACTAATCAAATACAAATGAAAACAGAAAAAAACATAGATAAAAGAGAACTAAAAAAGTAGAAAACAATGAACAAAATAGCAATGGTAAATTTTTCCTTCTTGATAATTACCTCAAATGTAAATAGACAAAATTCTCAGTAAAAGAATGCAGAATGGCTGGATGGGCTAAAAGCCAATATTTATCCATAAGAAGAGTAAAAGAAAATCATTTTAGATTTAATGACACGCTTAAGCTGAAAGTGGAGAGATGGAACAAAATATTCCATGCATATGGAATCCAAACAAAACAGAAGTCTCTATATTTATGTCAGATAAATTAAAACATCAATCAGAAGCAAAAGAAAAGAATCAAACAAGATGGATCCCTATATATTAATGAAAGAATCAATTCAACAGGAAGATGTTACAATTATAAACATGTATTGCTCCAACTACAGATCACCAAAAGTATATAAAACAGATATAGACAAATATTAAAGGAAAAATTGAAATCTTTGCCGTAGTAGTCAATAATTGCAGTAATTCACTTTCATTTATAGACAGAAGATTTAGACAGAAAGTCAATAAAAATATAATGGACTTGAGTACGTGGACTTAAAAGGTATATCCAGAACTTCCACCCAACAGCAGAAGAATACACATCCTTCTCAAACACATATAAAACTTTTCTAGGATAGATCCTATTTTAAGTTATGAAACAAGTCTTAAGAAATTCAGGAAGATTAAAATCATACCAGTATCTTTTCTAACCAAGTAAATGTAATAATAAATCAATAGCAGAACAACAAAACAAAAAGGTAAACTCACAAGCTATGGAAACTAACAGTACACTCTTGAGTAATCTCTATGTCGTGAGAATATCAAAAGGGAATTTGAAAAATACTTCGTTTAAAAAAATGCCATATATCAAAATTTATAGGATATATAAGATAAACAATACTGAAAGGACAGTTTCAGCAATAAATTCCTACATTGAAAAAGAGTAAAAATTTTTATAAACACGCTAATTCTACACCACAAAGAACTAGAAAAAGAAAACCCTAAACCTAAAGATAGCAGAAGGAAACAAATAATAAAAATAGAAACAAATAAATCCGAGAATAAAAAAAAATCAACAAAACAAAAAATTGGCCTTTTGAAGAGATTAAACAATCACTAAAGCTTTTCTGACACTGAGAAACAACATAGGATGCAGATATGTAAAATCAGAAATGAAAAAGGAGACATTATAGTTGATGCCTCAGAAAGTTAAAAACTTGAAGGGGTCATTAGGAACTAGTGTATGCTAACAAGTTGTGTTCCATGGAAAAAGTGGCTAAATCTCAAGAAATACATGGTCTAAAAGTAGAAAGCCTAAAAAGCCCAACACTGAATAATGAAATTGAATCAATAATAAAAAATCTCCCCAGAAAGAAAATCCCAATATCTAAGTTCTGCCACAAAGTTAAGGAAAACTAGTAACAGTTCTTACATTGTTTCCCCAAATAGAGAAGAAATATTCCTAAACTCATTTTTTAGGACTAGCATCACCCAGGCACGGATGCCAGGCAAAAACATCGCAAGAAAATTATACACAATATCTATGAGTATTAAAGATGCAAAATCCTTCAATAAGATAATTGCAAAATGATTTAACAGTGTCTAAAATAGTCTATATACCATGATCAAATTGGATTTCTCTCCTGGATACAAGTTTGCTTCAACATGTTCTACCAATACCATGTACTTTGTTAAGATAATGAGAATAAATAATATAAAGCATGCATTTATCTAAATATATGTTGGAAAAGCATTAGAGTTCAGCATCCATTCATGATAAAAACTCCCAAAAAAGCAGGCATAGAAGAAACTTAATTCAATGCAATAAAAGCAATTTATGAAACATCATACTCAATAATGAAAATCTGAAATTTTTTCCTAAGAACAGGAGGAAGGCAAAGATATCTACTTTTGCCACTTCTATTCAGTATAGTCCTGGAAATATAAGCAGAGCAATTACATAAGAAAAGAAACATAAAGAATCCAAGGTGGAACTGAGTCTTTTTTTTTTTTTTTTGTACTGCGAATTGAACTCACAATCTCACACTTGCCAGGCAGGTGCCACTGAGCTATATTCCCAGTCCCCAGGCAGCCAAATTGGAAAGGAAGAAGTAAGATTACACTCCTTTCAAGATGGCATAATCCTAGACATGAAAAATTTTAAAAATCCATTAAGCTATTAACAAACAAATTCAGTGAATTTGCTGATTAAAAATTTATAAAACTTCATACTGTTCCTTTATACCAACAATGAACTACCTGGAAAGGAAATCAAGGAAACAGTCTCACTTACAATAGCATTAAAATTGATAAAACAATTGCGAAAAGCTTTAGCCAAGGAGGTGAAAGATCTGTGCACTGAAAAGTATAAAATGATTAAAGAAATTGAAGACACAAATATATAAAAAGATATTTTGTGCTCATGAATTGGAAGAGTTCATATTTTATAGGGTTCCTGCCAGTTTGGAATTACTGTCTCCACTTTAACGACAAGACCCACCTGAGGTTTTATGACACTGAAGTTGTTTTCTTATAGTAAAAGCTAACAAGTGAACTAGGCAAAGCAGAGTAGCCTTAGTTCCAGCAACTCATGAGACCAAGGCAAGAGACTCACAAGTCCCATGCCAGCCTGGGTAACTTAGTAAAACCCTGTCTCAAAACAAAACTTTAAACAGATGAGGATGTTGCTGAGATAGAGTGTTTGTCTATCATATGTGAGGCCCTGGATGAACACAAAAGAACAACCAAAACAGAGTTATCCAGTCGTAGAAAAAGAATTGTGATCTACCACATTTATGTCTAATATGTACTTCTAGAAAAGCACTCAAAAAGAGGTGGCATATATCAGAAGACTGGGTCTGTTGTCTAAGTTACATAGATGCAGATTGTGATTATAAAAGATGAGTTACACAAATCTTTAAACTTGATGTTAGCTTTACCCTCCCCACAATAATGTTATACTGCAAATGAGATGAGTCAACTGAAAGCCTAGCTCTGCAAACATTTTTCTGTAATTCTGGGTCCAACTTTTCCCTGCTAAGTCACTCTACTCCTTTCTTGTCAACTAATAGGTTTTTGATGAGACCATTTTAGATCCATCTAGAGATGTATTACAAATTTTAATTTGTTCTATTTATTTAATGAAAGGTATTGAGACTAATTCTCATTTTCTTGTGAGTATAAAAAATCTCTATTTAATTAAAATTAATGACCTTCACACTGCTAAAGATTTTTTGAGTTCAGAAAATGAGTTTTAAGACAGTGTAAAAGAGGAGCCTGGACAAATGTAATTAATTGAAAACATTCTTTGGCAAATAGGATGATAATTTATTTTGCCATTTTCACTTCTCTTATCCCAAAAGTAGTGGAGACAAATGGCAGTTTGTTAACAGAATTTGGGACTCTACAGCAAGCCCCACTACATTGGTTTTGGTCTCCTGTCTCATTTATGCCTAAATGTTACACTTAATTTTAATTTTTTCTTAATAGAATAAGTAAAAGAAAGGAAATGGAATTTTAATATCATAAAAGCCACCCTTAATATTGTGTCATTTTGTGCATGGTCAAGCTTTGGATATTAATGAGAAAATTAAATTAAAGGTTTTAACATAAAACCCAGAAGATTAGCCAAACAGCAAAATAGATTTTTCTGTGCATGCCTACTGAGTTTACTCCTCACGTAAATCTTCCCAAGCATCCTAAGCTGAATGTATAATTTATTAGAGAGGCAAAAGTAGAATCTCCTTCATGCTAAACTGCTGAAAGTATTTTAAAGTTAGAGGATATAGTAAGATTTTTTTTAAATAACAGCTAAGATTCAAGGACAACACCACTTAAGCTATCATTTAATCTAAAATCAAATTTTAACTAATGGATATTATGAAAATTAAAAGCCCAACAAATGAGAGAAGCTACCATTTCCTCCTAAAACAATAGATTTTCGGGCTTGGCCAACTTCAGTGCGTTCAACTGTTCAGGTCCAAGTTTGATATAACTATTTTATTTGTTTCAGATATTCTTTCATGACATACAAGAATAGAAAAAATATGTACAAGGTGAAGTTATAGGCCATGTTCCCTAATAACTTTATTCAATTCAATTTTAGGCAATTTAAAAGTAAGAACAAAGTTGTGTTGCCACTGAAATGCAAAGAGAATTGTTAGAAATGGTCTGTTGCAAAAATGTTATACCTGGTAAATCTCGAAACACAAACTACAAGTGGGTTGTCTATAGAGTTCACCTGAGCTACACAGATGGTTTATTATTCCGAAGGGGAGAAAGGGGCAAAGGCCAGTTTCTTCTCTCAGTTGTGAGGCAGTAACAGTAGTTGAAGTCATTCTCATAGAACAGATTGGGTTGTTGGACCAGGCCAGTGATGGGTGGGTTGGCCCAAGTCTGACAGGTTGTGTTCAAAAGTCACAGAAAAGGAGGAAAGAGGATGAAGTCAGCTAGTTTGATTTTTAAATTTCATTTGAAAGAACATCTGAGACAATGTCTCATCCAGGACCATACTGAGAGTAATCAAATGTGAATGCTGAGAACATTCAAAGAACTCTCCAAAAGATCTGATGAGTGAACAGCACTATCTGGGCTAGTTGTGGTCTTTGAGGACTCATTAGGCTGTGTAGCTGCTATTTTC
This sequence comes from Dinomys branickii, assembly GCA_004027595.1. NCBI lineage: Eukaryota > Metazoa > Chordata > Mammalia > Rodentia > Dinomyidae > Dinomys > Dinomys branickii. The sequence goes on along the minus strand of PVLD010010763.1, from coordinate 40,717 downwards.
CAGTGTTTCTGGATGTGGAGAATAATTTCCCAGGAGCATATAGGTCAGATTCACAGAATAACAGCAGAAAGCCAAGACGTGGCCTCATGGGCTGATGAGGCCTTCCAGTCTACCTCCAGGATGGCCATAACACAAAGCAAGGAAAACATAAGCGGTACTGGTGAGTATCCCGGGAGAATCTGTAAACAATACATTCTGCTGCTACTGAACCAGGACTTCGTATTTACATTGTTCTTATACAGCCTTTTCTGTTCTTCCTCACAGAATAGAATGAGATGTGTAACCATTCTACTGATTAATAAGGTATTCACTTGAGGTCTACTAAATGTCCAGCACTGCCAAACATATTGGAGATAAAGCAATAAGCAAACACACATAGTCCTTCCCCTTTATAAGCTTAGTATGCAGAATAAATATAAAAAATCAATTAATTATATCTCTGTATAAATTAGCATATGGCCTCTGAAAAAAAGTATAAAATATAAGGTTTGATTGTAGTAGTGTACTGTTCTAACTGATGTAGGGTTATTTTAGCTAAAAACTCTAAAATTAGAAATATTTAGCAGTATTTAGAAGGTAGAGAATAGTCCAGAAAAAGCAAGTAGCCTAAAGAAGGAAAATCCTACTGAGCCCCAGAACCAAGGGGAGATATAAGCTACATATGAGCAAACAGTTATAAGGAAAGATAATTTAACATTAGAGGGTGTCATGCAACTTATGATGGAGTATAAGACGTTAAGGAAGCTGCCTTAGAAGAAATCGATATTTTTCAAAAACTTTAAATCTCTATTTTTTGAGACTTGTGAACAGATAAGTTTTATAGTATAGTTAGCAGGGCAGGAAATATGCAGATTGTATTTGTCTGATGCCAAAGGATTCAAAGTCATAAAAAGAATAGTTGAGCTGATTTTCCATGAGGATTTACCTTCCATGGCAGTTTCATTTCTTAGTGCCCCAGGTTGACTTTAAAGCATTACAGTTGGTCCATAGAAGTATTGATAATCCATGTGCTCACTCAGGATGCACAGAGGGGCCAGTGTTCACATGCATGAGCTTCCTTTCTCAGTGTCCTCCTGCTCTGAAGAAATTATGACCCAGCCTTCTTGTAGGTCCTCTGTGTTCTAAATCACATTAGCAAGTCTCACAGTTGACAGGTTTAGATTGTGTTGACATCCTCCTTATAAGCAAACCAAGTAGAAGTTTTAGTTCTATTTTGGTAATTTAAGGTGATATATTCTCACCAAATCATGACATACAACAAGGGGACTAACAAGAAATAGTTCGGGAGCTTCCACAGTGTCTGAGGAGGAATACTTCTGTTATTCTTTTCTAGAGTGAAATTATACCATGGAAAATAAGTTGTAAGTGGGACTCATCCAACCTCTCTGACCCTCAGTCACGCTACCCTGAAATTAAATCTACTACTTTATTCAAAATTTCTCTTTCAGGTGATATAAATAAGATCTAATACTTAGTCTCTTGGCACAATTTCTCCAGTGTCACAAGTACATTATTGGCATGCTTTTCTATGATATGCAAATTCAGTTTCATTGTACACACAGGTGTGGTCAATTCTCTAAAAAACCTAGGAAGAGCTGAATGTGTTTGGCTGGACTTACTATAATCTCTTCTTGTGACCAAAACAGAAAAATATGCTCAATCAGTTTATTTAAATTATCTATTGACTCACTTAATGGAAAAATCTATACATTAACTTCAGGTATATCTTGACTGTGAAAAGTTCACCATTTCTCAACTCTGTCTCCTCTAATTTGGCATTATCCTGGTGGTGGAAAAGGAATTGTAGTATTTCAAGTCTAACGTCCTTCTCCTAACCCCTGAAGAAAATAGAGAAAGAGCCCTTTGGGAATCACTGCATGGTATAGAAGAAATTTAGCTCTGCAGCATACTGTTTTTATTTACAAATTTTAAACATGATATATACTGATCCACTAAACTAGTGCTGTGGCCAGAAAAATATCATAGAATAATTGCTTTAAGGATGACATCTATCCCATTACACAGCATGGGTGAAAGTAGGAAAACAGTATGTTACTAAAAAACAGTTTAAAAAATCAAAGTGTTTCTGCTAGCAGAGCAAGGATGGGGGATGTTGGGGACAACGGAAAAATGTCTGCTCACATCCCCTCACTTACCTTTGATCGGCTTGATGAAGACAGAGGTAACTATTTTGTCTTCATGAGAGAGAGAAATAGAGACAGAGAGAGAAACACAGAGCTTATACTTGAATTTTAAAATAATTCTGAATAGACTAAGTGTAGCAAGAGTTCCTATATGATTTAAGAGCCATTCTTCTGTCTTCTATGGGATCATTCATGTTACGTGACATTCAGAAAACATTCAGGAAAGCAAATCAGAATTTAAGGCTCCCCTAGAAGGCAACATAATAGTCTACTGGCTTGGCACTATCAGCCTTCGTAAGTTTCTGTGATTCAGCTTAGTTTCTGTACGTGCAGACACCCTCAGCCAAAGAGGATTCAGCCTTTTCATACTGAACGATCTGAACAAACACTGGGTAAGTAATTGAGTCACAGATTGGCTAGAGGAGTAAAGATGCATTGCTCTCTTCTCCCCTTGGGTGCTGCCGGAAAGGCCGATTATATACAAGGAGATTCAGGGATGAGGAGATAGCACTAAGGACCAATAGCTATTAGGAGAATAACTTATTATCTCTTCTGATATTTTTCTTTTAGAGACATTTCAAGTACTGAGAATTGGAAGTTTTATAATTTTAAAATACAATAATTGAAAGCAAAGGGAATATTGGAGATGTTGTTATAAGTACTCAGAAAATCAACAAACGTCCAGTGAAAATTCCATGTGTCAGAGATTGTGTGGGATGGGCCTGCGGGGTACAAATACCAGCAATGAGAACTTGGTGTAGTAAAAATGTCACCATGACTATCTCCTACTTGTTTTGTCTATAAGTTGCCATTTAAATCTAACATTTGGAAAACATCACCTGTGAAGCTTTTTTCAAGCCTTTAGTCCAACCATGGAGCAACATACTGCACAGGAGAAATACAAAGAGGAACGATGATTTGCTCTTCAGTGATTGCAGGAGAGCAATGTATAGTAATTGTTTAAGTTAATGGTTGCTACCTCACTTCAAATGTGCAACCATATTGTACTTTCCTACCATTTCTGACCTCTCCGAGTTAGCTCACATGAATAACTAGATCTGTACCACGGGGCTGGCTCACACAGGGCTTTTTACTTGCATACCTGCTCCTGGTCTCTAAGAGGCAGCATTTCAGATGCTTCCTCACCAGTCTGGTCTGCACAGGGGCAATGCAGTCACCTCTCTAAATAGAAAATGCATACATTTCACTTACCTACTCAGGATAGCTGTTTGCCTTATTTACATGTGGGCAAAAGTCTAGATCTTGTCCTAACATTATCTTCTACTGATTCCAGACACCATAGCTACTGCTGTTTCTCAAGGGTGCCCTACAATGTTCCAAAGCTGTGAATTTGTGAAAAACTCTTCCTGCTCTACAATTAATTATTAATAACCTAATTCCACCTAGTTATTCAAGGTAAAAATCATTTTACCTTTCTCGTAGAACCCTACTGGTAAAAAAAGAAAAAATCTCTCCAACAATGTAGGCTACGTAAAGGTAAATTAATCAGTATTCCAACTCTGCAGTCTGACTGACTATTTTTTGACCTGTTGTACTCAGCTTTGAAAGTCATACTATTATGACTTGTGTCTAAATGTCCCCCACAACCTCATATGCTCATACAGAGTGCTTTTTGGAGCTGGCTGGAACTAGGGCATGTAATACTGGAGTTAAGGGTTTGTGGTACTATTAGTCCACTGGTCAGAATTAGCATAGTTGTGGATGTGGATAATGGAAGCCCCACCCTTGGTGCACATAGCATCAGGGTAGGTAAAAAAGGAAGGCAGACTGCTGCTTGCTGCTCACTGCTTTCTGCCTACCATAGACTGTTTCTCCTCTGGGATGCCACTCTGCTATGCTGCCTTGCCTTAGGAGCTAGGCCACTGTAAACTGAAACCTCTACAAACTGTGAACTGAGATGGACCTCTCTTCCTTTAACTTATGGGTTTTGGGTACTTTGTCTCAGCAACAAGAAAGGTAACTAAGACAATACCTCAGGGAAGTTACTTAATGTTCCTAAGCTTCAGCTTTGATACTTATAAAAAAAAAATTATACAAATTTCATCAGCATAGGGCTGTCATGAAAATTTAAGGAGGTATAAAAAGGCCAAGTTCGTGGTACAGTAAAAGCCTCAACCATGTTAGCTAAGTCAACTTTGTATCTTTCATTGTCCCAAATAAAAGTCCGGATCAGTAAGTATATGCTGGATTTTACAGAATCTGGTAAGTAATCATAGAGTTATACAGCTCCTTGAACTATGTTACAAAGAAATATCAACACATTCCATGAAACCAAGACATTCCAAACAACACATTCTAAAGAAGATGTGTCCTTACAGAAACCTCCACATATTCAGCTTTTCATGATGTGATCTTTCTTAAACTCCACATGTCCAGCTTTTCATGATGTGGCCTGTATTTCTTCCTGTCCCCCAGACTGTGTTCTCTTTGTACCACTGTCGTTGTTTCTTTGAATACTTTCAAAATTTTTGGCATTTACCTTTTCTATATACATGTACTAACTATTTTAGAATAAGTCATTTCTCTTTTGTTTGTCATTTGTTGACAGCATTATTGTTTTAAGTAACCAGTAAGATATTTTAAATACAACTGTGGTATTTTTAATGTAAATTTGCATTTGAATTTCTTGTTAGCAGCAAAGAAATGGTAAGCATATATTGCACAAATCTAGTTCTCTGAATGCTGTGGATAAAATAGGAGCAAATAAAATGTTTCTTTAGAAACACACTAGTTCTACTTAGAATCTATAGTGGCTACATACCCTTGTTTTTACTAGTTTTGAGGTATAAGGAGCTTAATAAATATATGTTGATTTTTTTCCTAGCATTCTTTAGGTTAAGTCATTTCCTGTTCAACTAGTCAACAATCTCCATGATGGTATAAAGCCCCAAGCCCACAAAAAATGAGAGGTGATGATGGAACTAGAAATCCAACATTCTCTTATTTTTACATTTCTTCTATCATTGAAGTTTTTTTTTTTCTTTTTGGATTTCAGTTGCACAGATTTTTATTTTTAATTTTGTTGTTGAAGAAGGTCAGTTTCTTTCATGGCCTAGTTGATAAGTCTTCACAGTGTGTTGGGTTTTGCAAAGCTGTAAATGATGATTTTATTTTACATTAGTTTTTCTGCCAGGACTGAAAGGATATATTTGATTCTGAATTTGTTGTGAACTTGTAGCACCTTTTCAATGACATCATTTATTCTCTCTGGTGATGCTATCTTTCTGAGAAAGCTAATGAATTATATAAGCCAGACAGCAGTGGGCAGATGATTTTATCTTCCTATTATGTAATGTGTGCTGAAGTGTACCTTTTGCTTCAGAACTAAGGTATCAACTCCACCAGTGGGGGACAGTTGAGATCTACTGATAACATTTAGCAGAGACCCTCTCTGGGTAATATTCCTCAAGCAAACAGCTTCTCTGAAATCCAAGGTCTAATCCCCTCTCTAGGATCTGGATGTACCCAGCACTGATCAATGCAAAGTTTCAAAGTTTCATTGCCTTAAGTGGAACTACTTGTAGGAGCTGTGCTGTCTTACCTTGATCAGATTGACAGAAGACTTTTGTGCAACTAAATCATAGATAAATCCCCTCCTTTCCTTACCCTATTCCCATTTCTCCCTCAAGTGTCTTTGCTTTAAGAATATTCCTGAAAACAATTCTGTTTTGTGATAGGTTTTATTATTGCTCAGGTAGGATAAGAACAGAGATAATTGCTACTGAAAACATGACTCCAGGGTTGGTCAGGAAGCAGAGGGAGAGGAAGAAACTGAGAACAAGAGACTTTGCTATCGTCTTCATAGGAAGAAACAGATGAGATAGGGTAAATAGGCTTAGGGTAGATGATTTTGAGGAACATTAGTGGGTGCTTGAATACAGAGGCTGATTCTATTTATTTGGTACATAACTGTTGGAGGTAGCTGGGATTGTGGATTCTGGCATGGATAGTTTAGATTTGAAATGCACACTTGTAGGCGAGGTGTGTACCATCTGTAGGACCTGATATCCCTGGTATGGACAGTTTCTCCTGGGCCAACAAGGCTCAAAATATTAAAGCATCAGAAGATAGAAAATAAAAGACATGGTTCATATACTTTATAAATGGAAATCACTTTAGAATCTGTTAAAGAACCAGGTGTAAAATGGCTTTGTTTTTAATAACCATGACACAACGATTTAGGTTCTTGGTTATTCAAATGTTACTCTGGTAAATGTTTAGTGACTGGCTCGAAAAAATAAAGATGCCCTATTCTGGAACTCTTGACAATTTCCTTTGTCTAAAAGTGTCTGTTATGGCTGATTTCAAGTCAGAAATATCACATCACCTACAAGAGAGTTGGGAAGATATGGATTCTGAGAAGTTGGTATAAAATGGATCCAAAAATATTACTGACTCCTTTGGTATAACAAAAGCATTTTTAGGAAGTATATCTTCCAGTTCAAGTGTAATAAAATCCAACATAATTGGAAGTGAATCACTGAAACTGATTTACTAATTCCTTTCTCACATTCCACAGGTTTTAGGTTACAACTTGGTATTCTCTAGGCTTTACCAGGATGTGATGTGGAATTGCAATGATCATAATAATCCAGACTTTATACCAGGCATGGTGGCACACCCCTGAAATCTCAGCATTCAGAAGGCTGAGGCAGGAGACTTGCCATGAGTTCAAGGCCAGCCCGGACTACATAGTGAAATCCTGCCTCAGAAAAAAAAAAAAAAAAAAAAAAATCCAGCCTTCAGTAGTGTTGAAGCATTTTTCATGCAGGGCATCTAGAACACATCATAGTTTCCTTAAGTATTTTTGGAAATTCCAAGTGGTAAACTAGACCTACTCAAAAAGAAATTGACTATTGATGGATGACATCAGCATGACAGCAGAACAGGAAGCCATGGGCCCTCATTCCTCTCATGAGCACATTTGTTCAACAATTCATAATCAAATTTCTTTTGTTAAAAATTCCAGAAACTAGTTGAAAATCTTCTGCATCCCCAAGTGTAAAGAAAACCAAACACTGAAGTTAGTTGAGGAATTTAAGATAAGCTTTCACCAAAATTCCTAACCTTGGCACCATGCCATATGATCAAGAGATAAGTATGCCCCACTTTCCTTTGGGAAAGTGTTGGACAATGTAGCCAATACCCTGACTTCTCCAGGTGCTTCCTCCAAGTAGACTGGCTTCTTTCTCATCACTCTTGGGACATTAATGGGACGGAAATACTTAGAAATTAGTAAGTAGTGACAGGGTAAGAACAAAGATGATGTTTTAAGTTATCAGTTATCTTAGATCCTATTCTAGCATAACACAAAACTGACAGCTACCAGGTACTCACTAAAGGTGGAAAGAATTAGACCATGCTCAAATGACCTAAATTTTCTGGGCCTTTCCAGCAATGGCTTTCATCCTGCGTATCTCAGAACACTAACAGCTCCTGTGGTACCCTAAACACCTGTAACCCAGTGACAAGAGGATGATTTGATTTAGCAGATTACTAATCAACAAAGCCCATGACAACTCAGTGGTCAGCAAGTTGGAGAAAAATACATACCTTAGTTTTTCTAGAGAGGGAAAGAACAAAGACTACTCAATGATTGAAACTTCCTGGGGACTCCCTGAGAAACTGGCTTCATTCTCACTTGGAGTGCTTACAAGACCCAGCAAAGATGCTTGAGCTCTGCTAAGAAAAATGTGAGTAAGTTGAATTAGAATGAAGGTTTGGACTGCCACAGTTTGTGGCCTGGCTATTTGGTGAGACTCTTCTCTTGGACAAGGCCAGTCCTTGAAGACTAAGAGAGGGGAATATTTTTCCGGTAAGTACAAAGTAACAGAAAATCAAGGCCAATAAAGAAACAGGAAAGTATGGTCCAAAGAAGCCAAAAATCACTCAAAAAGAAACAAATGTGTATAATTTATCTGACACAAATTCTAAATAGCTATAACAAAGATTCTTATTCAAATCAGTAAGAAAATATAAGAACAAATTGAGAATTTCAATAAAGAGAGAAAATATAAAAATATATCAAGCAGAATTTTTGAAATTGAAGACTACACTAAATAAAGGAACAACAAAATTCTCTAGAGTGATTTAAAAGCAGAGTACATCAAGTGGAAGAATGGATCAGCAAATCTGAAAAAGAAATCGTTAGAAGTTATCAGTCATAATGAGCAGGGGATTTAGCTCAGTGGCACAGTGGCCTGCCTGGCAAGTGAAAGATTCTGAGTTTGATTCCTGGTACCAAAAAGAAAAAGGTCTCCCTAGAAGTTATCAGTAATTCTAAAAGACTGGAAAAGTTTACATAAATTTTAAGGGGCCTTGGAGAATTATGTGGACGAGCTAGTATGCCAGAATACCATCATATGGATGGCCCATTACAGGTAATCCCAAAGGAGGACAAATACAGGGCCAGAATATTATTCAAAAAAGAAAAGCTGAAATTTCCCAGTCCTGGAAAATAAAATGTACACCCAGACGCTGAAAGCCCGAAGGCCCAAGAAAGAACTTCAAAAAATATACATAAACATACGTTGTAATCAAAATGCCAAAGGTCAAAGATAAAGAGAAATGTAATAGCATCTAAGGAAAAGTAACTCTTTACATTCAAAGGAATCTCCACAAAGCTATCAGATTTTTGTAGCAGAGTATTGCAGGTTACAAGGGAGTGAGACAATGTATTCAAAGTGCTAAAATAAAAAAAAATCTGGCTAATAAAAATAGCGTACATCGGATACTGGAGTTATGACCAGCCTCACATTTAGACAAATTATGTTATGAGCAGAATTGTATGTTTAACTTATGACCAAAGTCTTGAGTTACAATCCAAATGTCTGCTACTCGTGCAGTTATAAACTAAGACTCAAGACACCAAAAAAAATTAAATAAATAAAAAATAAAAAACCAAAAACCTATGTAAGTATATGGAAGCATCAATCTGAGCCCAGATGCACGTGTTTGTGGATATGATTTCAGTTAGTACCTTACAGAATCACCATGACTACTGCTATCAAAATGGCCCCCCCAAAACTAGAAAAGTAGCTAAGGAAGGAAGGAAAGATAAAGGAAGCAATCTCAATCAAAAAGAAGAAGGAAATTGTAGAGAAATATGAGAATAGCATTCATGTGATTGATCTCAGTAATATGTATAGCATGTCAAAATGCACAGTCTCCACAATCGTACAGAGAAAAATATTGTATAAGGAAGCTAGTGTTGCTAAAGGTGTTACTCAAATTATTTAGTCATGATCAAGAGTTAGACAAGATAGAAAGGGAAGAAAATACCAGGCCATAAAGCTATGAAGGATAGGTTAAACTTATTGCTATGTTCCAATGTGAGAGGCGACCTTAAGCTAAATCCCCTTTTGATATATCATTCTGAGACCCCTACAGTGTTGAGAAAGCATAAAGTCTTGAAGAATAAGCTAGGGGTCATGTGAAGATCTAACACAAAGCCTGGGTGACAACAGCACATTTTCTTGAGTGGATCAGGGAGGCTTTCTGTCTTACTGTTAAGAAATATCTAGAGAACAAAGATTTATCACTCAATACTCTCTTTGTCTTGGACAATGCCTGTGCTCACCCAAGAGATGTGGAAGAAGAATTCGCTTAAGAATTCCCATAGCTCTGAGTTAAGTCCCTCCTACCTAATACAACTCCTCTAGTGCAGCCTATGGACCTGCAAGTTATCATTAACTTTAAGAAGCTATACCCCAAGGAACTGTTCCTGAAGGGCTTTCAGATGGTCTCAGATATAGATTTAACTCTTCAAGAGATCTGGAAGGAACATTACAACATCCTTCCAGTGTGGGGTTATTTGAGAACTCTTGGGCAATGTCTCTCTAAGGACACTGAGATCTGCCTGGAAGAAAGTACAACCTAAACTTCCATAGAAGAGAGACTTTAAAGGTTGTGTACAGGAGCCTAAGCCTTCAATTGACCCTGTGGTTGATGACGTTGCCACTGTGGCAGAGTCCATAGACTTGCAGAAGGACAGTAGTGATGTTGAGGCACTGGTGGAGGAACATTCAGAGGAATTGTCTACGAGGAACTTCAGCAATTTCCTGCTGAGCAACAACGAATGGCAGCTGAGGAACATTCTGAAGAGGAGGAAGAATATCAACAATGTCTTCTGAAATAGAGGAAATCCTGAAAAAATAGACAGAGCTACAAACATTTGAAGAGAAGACCCATCCAGACAGAGAAAAACCTAACATTGTATTAACTTGTTTAAAGACAATGCTGTGTCATACTACAGAACAGTGTTAAAGAAAAGACAAAAACAGACAACCTTAGACCAGTTTTTAGTTCTGAAATGGTTGAGCTCTAGTGAGTCACAATCAGGTCCCAGTGGGCTACAGCCTCTCCCAAGGAGAAAAAGAGAGCCAGATTTCTGATGCTTTTATGGAAGTGGATTCTTCTTCCAAACAATAACCACCTTCCATTTCATCCTCCCTTCCTACAAGCCAAAGATGTCAACTTGAATAGAGGGTAGAGTATGAAATTATTGTTTCTGGTAAACCAGGCACATATTATAACTTTCTGGGAATACACTTGGAAAATTATTGGCTTTTCTGGTAAATTACACACACTATGCAACCTTTTTTTAACTAGAAAAAGGTTAGTGAATAGATGCTTTGGGAGGTCTGGAATGTATTACGGGTGTGTGCATTATTTCTTATGGGAAATACAGTCTCGCCTTGCAACCAACTTTAGTTATGTTACTAGCACTTGTGAACGAACTAAGTTTTTAAGTCAAGGGCCCACTATAGCTATAAAAATAGTCCTTCAGAACTGAACACAAAAGAAAGATTTTTCCAGACAAACAAGAACTGGTAATGCATCATTAAACTCACCTTACAAAGTATGTTAAAAGGAGTCCTTTGGAATTTAAAGGAAACAAAAGAACATGATGATGTCATAGGAAAACATAAAATCTTTGGTAAAGATAAATTTATAAGCAAATGCAGAATATAGGTTGTTGTAATTATAATGGATAAATCACTTTAATTTCAAGATTGAAGCTAAGGAAAGGTTTTAACATAACTACAAAAATATTTTCAAAGAGAAATTGCATCTTCAATTACAGAAATCATATGTTGTGGGGAGAAATAGAAGTGTAGGAGATTTGTAATGATTGAATTTATGTTGAAATCAATTAACATACAGTATTATAAAATATTAGATGTAAGATCCGTGGTAACTAAAAAAGTAACTATAGAAGATATACAAAAGGAGAAAGGAATCAAAGCATATTAATACAAAAATCAATGAAACATAAAGAAAGCCTGCAAATGAGAAACAGAATGAAGGAAGAAAACTATAAGAAAATGGCAGTAGCATGTCCTTCCCTATCAACTACTTTGTAAGTAAATAGATTAAAACCTGAACTAATAGACGTATACTGGCAAGTTGTTCTATAAGTGAAAAATCTAGCTATCTATATGCAACCTACACCAAACTCCCTTTAGATCTAAGGAAACAGATATAAATGAAAGGATGTAAAAAGATATCTTAGGCAAATTGTAACCTAGAGACAGTAGCAGTAATGATACTTATATAAGACAAAATAAAATTTAAGTCAAAAACTGTTGCAAAAGACAAATTAAGTAACAGCAAGTGGGTCAATTCATTGCAGAGATACTGCAATCTTATCAGTACATGATCTATATAATATGTGTATTAAATACATAAAATATACATATACATATTTATCCAGGATCAAAACATCTAAATCACTTTACATGTCCTGTTAGATGACTACTATCCTAATGGCAAAAGATAATAAGTAGCGGAAATGATGAAGAAACAGGAAATCTTGTATCCTGCTATTGGGAGTGTAAATTGGTACAGATTTTGCGGAAAACAATCTGAAGTTTACACACATATATGGGAACACGTGCACACACATACACACTCACACTAATATTTCCCAGCAATCTTGCTCCCAAGTGTATATCCAAAAGAATGGAAATGAATATCTTGAAGAGTTATCTATATTTTTATGTTCTTAGCAGCACTGTTCACAGTAGCCAACATACAGAATCAACTGACATTCATCAACAAATGGATCGATAAAGAAGATTATGGTATATAAATGAAATATCATTCAGCCATACAAAGAAGGAACTCTTGTATTTTGGGAAGTTTAAAAACCTGGGAAGGCTGGGCATCATGGCACATGCTATAATCCTAGCACCCTGGAGGCGGAGGCAGGAGGATCATTGTGAGTTCGAGGACAGCCTATGCTTGAAGTGAGCTCAGGGCCAGCATGAACTGCATAGTGAGACCCTGTATCAAAAAGACAAACAAACAAACAAACAAACAAACAAATCCTAGGAAGCACTATGCTAAGTGAAATAAGCTAGCAAAAATACTCTATAAACTCACATGTGGATTTTAAGATAACTGAATTGAACTCAAAAGAAGCAGAGAATGGTTACTAGGGGCAGAGCAGGAAGTGAGATATTCACAGAATAAGTTACAAGGCAAGTTCATTCTGGAAATCCGTGTACAATGTGGTGACTAGCACTAATGATACCATATTGCATATCTGAAATTTTCACTTCACACAATCTTCACCACTAACAACCTGATCCAAAGGATGTCATTCATCATCCTGTAAATGCCCATCTGGATTCTAATGGATTCCTGCTTTTGCTCTGTTATGGTCTATATTCAACCCAGTGGCTCTCATCTCACTACAAAATGAGGATTTTTGTGGTATACGAGGCCATCTATGATCTGATGTCTTGTTCTCTCCTTCAGCTATTTTATATTTCCTCTACTATAGCCACACTGGCTTCTGTACTGTTCTTCTAACTCAGTGGACACTCCTGATTTAAAGGTACTACATTACAACATCCCTGACTAGAAGACATTTATCACTGATACCCCTTGGTTCACCTCCTTATCTCCATCAGATCTCTGTTGTATCTTCTTGGTCAGACTTTCCTGATCTCCTTAGTCAAATTAATCTCATTTTACTGACACTTTATTCCCTTATTTGGTGCATATGTGATAGATATGTATAGATATGCATATTGTATACATATATGTGTATGCATTTATATGTGTATATATATGTGAATACACACATACAAGAGATATGTATGCATATATAGATATACACATAACATACACATATACATATATATATGTATGAGTCAATAGAGGTTGCACATGCGTAATTTGCACTATGTACTTTTATGTGAATTTCTACTTTGTTTTTCTCAAACTAAAACCTAAACTGTGGAGATCACTTTTTAAGAATTTATTACCTGAACACTCGCTTCAGCCACACATGTGCCAAAAATTAGAAAGAATTTATTACTTGAAACTTTGGGGTTTATATCCATGCCTATTATGACCTCAATAAATATTTGTTAAATAAATACACTTTATTATTATTCTTTATTTTCAGATAACCTCTTCTACAAATTAAGCAAGCATAAGACTTATTGTTTGTTTCAGTGCCTTGTACAGAATATGCATTTGATAGATATTTGCTGAGTGAATGACTCCCTGTCTCTCTAGTGTCATTGTAATCCTAATGGCTACAGATGGAGAGTAGGAGTGTGCACTTTGAGATTCTATTCCTAGTTTTTCTCTGATTGCATTCTACATACATAAATATTCAGTAGCTGTTTATTTTGGGGCCTAAATATCAAAGATTCATTTAGTAAACATGCTGGTGTAGAAAGCACTGGACAAGACACTACAGATTAAAATAAAGGCTACATTGTTTTACAGGCTCCCAAAATATGCCTACAAAGTGAACTGTGTCCCTGCTTTCCACGGTGCACTGCTAAACATGTATTTGCATATGCAGATGCTACATTTTTCCAACAGATCAGTTAATTGCAAATACAAAGCAGCCACTGAGGACATATTTACTTTTCTTTGTAAAGGCCAATAGAGCTTTGTGGGCCACAGTTGAATGCATAATACTGGATTTGCAGGAATTCTTCAAGACTAGAAATGATTACTTCTTAGCTAAAATAGATTAGGGAGCTATTGCTGTCAGTACTAAAGGCCTCTCCTTTCTGAAACAAGAAATATTGCTTGTTTTCCATGAAAATATGCTACTGGTCAACAGAAAAGTACTTATGTGTCTCAAATCTAGCACATTTGAGCTGTCAGTGCTCATTCACCTGTGTTTAAGCGTAAGAGTGTTAGAAGTCAAGAAAAAGGTAATTGCTATTCTCCCAGTTGAGAGATTTTTCTGGTTATTGTGCTGGACAGTCTACACTCTACTCCACAGACTCAAAGTCCTTTAAATGTTACAAGTTGGCCCTGGAAGCAGGACTTGTACATAGATTTATCAATGCAGAGCCTGACAGAACTAATATGTCTATATTTTGGAAATTAATTCAAATATTTTCAAAGTGTACGTATTTGTTATTTTTTATTTTAAAAATAAAAGAACAAGAACATATTAACAAACACATGTACATTTTAAAAATAACACAAGAACAATGCAAGCAAACAGAATTTCAGACAAGGTGACAGGAACTTAACAATGGTTATTATATTACATATTGATACCTTCAAATTGGATACTTAGTGTGAGTGTAAGCATCTGCTTTGCCGTTATTTGTTTATGGATGGGGTAATGCCCAGAAAAGGAATTTGCCCAAAGTCACAGAGAAAGCTATTAACAGAATAGTTAATAATCCCAGAATTCCTGCTTTCTCAGTGTGTTCTCTTGCCACTGAATGACTCTCAGCCATAGGCCCACCTGTTAGTCATACTCACTCTCAAATATTTATATTTGGAAAAAAATTATCCAAACTTAAAATGCAGATGTTTGGGACCCCTGCTGAAGACTACAGTATGAAAAGTCAGGAGAGAGCCTAGGAACTGTGCTTTAGCACATATCCTAGAAGAATCTGCTGGAGAAGACATTACATCACAACTTCAGACATTCTGGTACATTCCTTTCTCACAGAGAGGAAGTATAGTACTGTAAATATCTTAGCATCAGCACTGCAGAGCCAAGACCTAGGTGTGCTTTCAGCCTCGATTTTGCCAACCACATCAGAGAGAGTTCATTACTCAGCCTGAGTCATACTCATTATCTTACCTTAAAGTGGAAATGCCCTGGACTGTTGTGTGAAGCACGCGTAATTGTGTGCATGTGCATGCATGTGTGTGTGAGTACAGTATCCTGCCATACACCAATTAATAAATGTCAGCCCTTACTGTTGACAAAGTACTTGTCACATACCTTATATTTTTAAATATCCCATAAGTGGTAACAGTGATACTTTGAGAGATCAACTAAATAATTTGCTCTGTGTGTGTGTGCATGTAATATGTCACATATATAAATAAAAATATATTTTTCCAATGATTGTAACTCTCCCTGTTGGTTTACTTCTAGCTCTACCAGACCTATAACAAAAAGTGTTTGCTTGAGAGACCAGGTATGATATGAATGAAATTGTTTATCTGTTCTTTAAAATACTTATTTTTCCTTCCAATAGGGTTTTAAAAGACCATTTGCAGTCAAGAAAACTATTGACAACCGTTGTTTCTGACTAAAAGGAAATATGTCTAAGAATTTAGGCATTTTTACATATTTATTCCCAACTGGGATAGAGGCCTTTTGGTAAAGAGAGCTTGTCAAGTTCAGCTAAAATATACTTGACTCAGGTTGCAGTTTATAAGCTTAGATGATACTAAAAAAAAAGATACCAGAGATAAAATAAATAAGGGCTTCAAATCATCCAAAATGGGGACTCAAGTGCTACTTTATCATCAATTGTCTAAAATAACTTGATTGCAAAGATTCTGAGGATAGATGGCGGAAATAAACTCAGATGTGAAGTGACGGCTATGCCAAGAAACGTAGAGATGGATGTCAGGGAAGTCTGAATGATTCTGAGGCCATCTGAACACTTTAGATAGCACAAATCACACACCTCAGCGCTCTTTAAGTTGTTGTCATTAAAAAACATTGAGAGTGCCAATCAGTTAACTTGGCTACAGTGATGTATTTGATTACTAAAAATGGACCTGCACATCACATTCTAGATAATAGCGGTACCAGCAGTGATACCAGTGTTGGAAATGATATTAGTGTGAGAAGTTTCTGTCTCATGAAATTCTAGATGCGGACGGTCCACAGAATGAAAGGGTCACTTTGATATTAAGGAAGATCAGGATTTGAATTCAGTATGGCACTTTCTAGTTGTGCAAACTTAACCAAGTTCTGTAGTGTTTAAGTTTTAGGTTTTTTAAATCTGTATAATGTGAATTAATCACTAACTTTAAAAGATTAGTGTAAGAATTAAGTGCTATAATTAAGTTAGTCTATATAAGTACATATATAAGTACTGTACCACAAAACAGTTCTTTAAATATCTGAATGGTACAAGATGGCTAATAAATGCTTCCTCTACGCTGTCATCATCACAGTAGCAGTGCTAGTACTGTTCAATAACAAAAGTTCTGGAAGCAGTAGGGTATTTTTTAAAATGCAGCCTAATTCTGTTTTAACATGTTTTCTAAAACTTTTAGTTTACTACTTCAATAATATCAGTGTTCTCAATGGACTGAAATAATTTCTGAAAATATCAAAAGGAAGAAAGAGATTCATGCTACTCTAGATCAAACAGAAAAAAATCTTACAGAATTAATGTAGCAGAGCCTTTAATAGGTGTATGTATTATATCTACATGTTTACTACTATATACAGTATTTAGGCCAATGGCTGGTGAGATCCACAACCGAATTCTGCTGAAAAACAGATACTAAATCCCAAATTTGCTGCTACAATTTTCAAAATGTCATCTTAAGCAGAGTTCCGAGGTTCAAATATTGCTATAAACTTCTTCAAGGGGCAAAATATAAAGAAGTGAGATACCCTGTCTTGGTTACTTTTCTTTCGTTGCTGAGACAAAATACCCAATGCCCAAAATGAAGAAAGGAAAGGTTGATTTAGCTTACAGTTTGTGGAGGTTTCAGTCCATACTTGGCTGCTTCAGAGGCAGAGTGGCACATGGCAGAGGGCAAACTTCATAGCAGCAGAACACAGCAAAAACAACCAGAGCAAAAGGGAGGAATGGCTGCAAGCAGCCTCTTCTCTTCCCTTACGTTGTAAACAGCCTCCCCCCACCCAGGGGGCATGCATGTACCTCTCACATAACCTCCATGCCCTCCACTTCCACAGGCTCAGGATATGTACAAAGTAAACACCCTGGCTTCCTGCTGAATCACTGAGCCAAACCTCCAGACTCCCCAAGTTGACACAATGTATCAACCATAACATACCCAAAGGCACTGAGCCCTTATGAGTCTTTGTCCTGTGGGCTCCATCTTCCTCTTAGGTGCTTTGATGTCAAGTTTTTTGTTTTTCTCTTGTTTTGAACCTTTATAAATCTTTGTGTGAAGGAAATACTTTTGCAGTATTGAACGTCTTTTAGTTTGTCAAACATTAGTAAGTAAATAATAGCCAAAGGGCTAGAGATCTTTTTGGATAAGGGAACCACACTTATTTGTTTACTTTCTCCATGCGAAGCACACATGCATTCATGGAGGAAATTTTTAAGTGTATAAAAAGTCACAGAAATAAAAATGAGTTTCCTCTCGATTGAACACTCAAACTTCTGTAATTAAGAATTTGGGGCATGAAAAATTCAAACTGCAATGAGATGTCACCTCCCATTTGGGACAGCTGGGTCGGCAGATATTAAAAAGTTGTTGGTGCATGTGGAGAGGAATGGAAGCCCTTGCATACTGATGGCGAGACTGCTAATTAGTGCAGCTAATGTAAAAAGCATTATGGGAGTTCTCAAAAATTAAAAAGAGCTTATAAAGCTTTATATATATATACATATATACATACATACATATATATATATATATATACACACACACATATATGTATATACACACACACACATATATTTTTGACCAATTTTGCATGCTTATATCTGATGATCTCAGTAACTCATGTGAAGACAACAATATGCAATATAAGAACCATTGGCGCATTCCTACTATCCTGTTTAGTGAACTTCTGTATTGTCTCTAGTGCTTTTTTAATTATTACTTTCTTATTCTCTTTACTGGTTTGATCAGTCTTCCATTCTCACATCTGGTAATCTGGGCAACTTCGTTGAAGAAACAATATGCAATATAACAACCACTGTTAATCCCTATGATTTCTTCTGAAATTCCATAACATTTTTAATGTCCTTGCTTTGTTTTGTTTGTATTTTTCTATTGATCTCATTTTTTTTTACTATTCTCTTTCAAGTAAAAAAATAAATAAATAGAATTAACATATGATCCAAGAATCCTATTTCTGGGTGTACAACAAAAGGAAATAAAATAAGCATGTCACAGAGGCATCTTTCCTTATGTGCACATCTTGCAGCCCCATCACAATATCTCAGGTATGGATTCCAGTGTGTCAGGGGATGAACAAATGGATGAAGAAAACGTGTTATAGCTACACAACGGAATGCTACTCAGCCCTGTTAAGGAGGGAATGTTATTATTTCCCTTGACTTGAATGAAAGGAGCATATTATGTTAAGGGAAACAAGGCAGATACAGAAAGACAAAGGCTGCGTGATCTAACTTGTATGTGGCATCTAACTTAACTTGCAGAATCAGAGGGTGAGATGGTGATTCCCAAGGCTGAGGAAAGGGGAACTGGACAAATGTGAGCCACAATATGAAAAATTTCATGTAGACAAGAGCAGAAAGTTCAGGAAATCTATTGCGCAACATGGTGAATATACTTAATAAAATGTGCTGTCTACTTGGAAATTAAAAGTAGATTTTAAATGTTCTCACTACAAAAATAATTTTGTAAGATAACAAACATATTAATTAGCTTCACTTAGCTATCAGCAATGCATAAATGCATCCATACATCATGTTGTACACCATAAATACATATTTTATCTGTCAAGAAAGAAGAAAAAAGGAAGGAAGGAAGAAAGGAAAGAAAGAAGGAAGAAAAGAAAGAAAATGTTATTTCATACAATTTCAAGATTCTATAGTCATTTTCAAAACTCACAAAGGTCATACTCTATATACTATTTGTAGGGATTTTGTATATTAACCATGTTTAATTCATTGTGCTCACTACATTATAATTTTAATTGTGCATGTTATTACATCTTATAGATGGAATTTACCATATTTAAGTTATGTTTTATGGTTGCAAAGATAATTGTTTCTGTTTTGGCTTTTAATAGCCAATTAAGGATTAATATTCTTATAGATTGAACCTTTTAGAATTTTATAAGGAATTTCATAGACTTCAAATTTTAGAGTTAAAATTACTCATGCAAATTTTATGTAAAATTTTAACACATAGTCACATATTAAACTATGAGAGCCATGAGCAATTAAAGAAAATGAGTATTTCCTCACACTCTCATTGGGTGTAATTATTAAAAGCTATTTGAAAGTCATTAATGTGACATCCTAACTCAAAGCATGTATTTTACCTTATGGTCTGACCAACCTATACTAAGAATGGAATATCATTTCCTATTCTGTTGGCAGTGCTTTTGAGACCTGTTTTGTTCCAGCTATACCCATCTCAATGCTGGAGTTAGCAGCTGCACATATCCAAAAGTTGCTAAGAACATTTTTCCTGGCACAGTGAAGTAAGCAGGCTTATATTTTCTTTCCATGCTGGGAAAGGCATAATTTAACACTGTTCAAGGACCAATGGAATGACACACTCCCAGTGGGTTTCCTTTAAGAAGTAAATAGCACATGTATGTGTGCTTCTCTTTTAGCAGGGAGAATAAATACATACCAATAATGCTGTGATGCTGCTAGAAATGGATTGATTCAAAGATAGAGCATGTACCAAATGTCAGTAAGTACGCAAAAAATCCAATCATTGTTATAATCAGATAAGGCCTCTTTCTCCCTGTGGGCAGTGAGTTGTTTTTAAAGATTAGTGTTTTTTTAAGTTATGAAAAGAAAAATCAATTCTTAGTCTATTTTTACCTAAAATACTCAAGAAAAGGTTTTTTTCTGGTGGGAAAACCAAACTGCAATTATGGGGTTTTTTTTAAATAAAAATATATATGGTTAACAATTGCCTAAGGTGATACTGTAATGTGAAGACATGTACCTTGTCCTAAAGGATTCAGTTTTTCAAGAAATAATCTGACATGAGTTATTTGGTGCAAACTCTAGTGCTTCCTGTATGAAATAATAACAAAATAAAAGAAAAATTGCATAAATGCTGTAATGAGTTTGGTTTCACTTTTTAGACACCTTTTTGCCCCTAATCTGTATACTCTTAGTAATATCAACTATACACAAAGTCCCAATTGACATCTATTTAATAACAAGCCTTAAATCTACATCTTTCAGCCATAACACAGTTTGAGTGCCTTGTACTCCCACCTGCCTACTTGATTTCTTAACTGAAGTTTTCCCAAGCTTGCAAAACAGAAGCAATAGAACATCTATGAATTGCTCCCTAAAAATGTGTCTTCACATTTCCCTGAGTGAAATAGAAAGAAATGGTTATGGTCATCTCTAATCTCTAAACATTTGCCATCACCAAATATTAACCTTTCCCCCTACTAAATATGTCTCAAATGGATCGCTCTTTTGTGGATTTAGCTAGTGTTCTCTCTTCCCTGTAAGAACCTACTACCTTGTCTCCCTGAAATCAGCTCTCTCTTCAAGTTGTTTTACCAAGGGCAGAAAGAGTTTTACTTTTAAAGTCAAATATGACTATACTATAGCCAATTTAAAATCCTTTAAGAAATTCTTGTTTGTGGAAGACCACCTAGGTGACTCTCCTTGAAAGAGGAGCAATTGCCTCCATTTTGGCTGAGCCTGACCCTATTTCCATGTACTGATATGTACAGAGCTGGCAGGGACCCTTTCCTTATCCTTTTAATTGGCTTTAAGCAATGCATATTTGTCTAGCCAGGTACTGATGGTAGTCTTTAAAGATGGCAAGTGTGTTTTCTGGGACCTCTGTTGCTCCCACGAGTGAGCCAGGGTGAGGCCGGGATGAGCCAGGATGAGGCGAGATGTGTGAGCCAATGTTCCACGCTATGGGCTGTGATCAAGCCTCAGGATAGAGGCTGTGACTTCCTGGGTCTTAAAAGATTACACAGCAGAGCTAAAGCACCAACCCCAAAACATTAGACACTATCTCAACCGTGTTATCCAGATTATTCTTTCTGCATATCCTTCTCTCTGCTTATGGCAGAGGAGGTTTTAGGCCTCCTACCTAGCCGAGCTCAGGGTACTCACAAACTTCCCTTACTTCCTGCCACTCTTACAGTCACTTATCCTCAAGTCACTCCTTTCTTCACAAGTGAATAAAATCTGTGTTGGTCCTGGGTATAGGTCTTCATTCTGGATAGCCAGTATTGTGGCTGAATACAGGACCCCTTGACTCCCCACCACTTTGGATATATTACTGTGTCTTTATTTACTCTGTGGGTGGCACTGGAAGTGGTGAATTGGAATTAACTCATTACAATTCCAATAACTTTTCCATGGAATTACAAACATAAGCCTGCTGGGCCACGATGAGGACGGGAGGGCTCTCTGTACTCATTGAACTATGGTACTGAACAATGTCTTTACACAGGCCCACAGGGTCATATGTTTTCCTATCTACTTTAGAGGCTGCATTTTGTACTAGCCTTCCTATTCCCCTCAGTACTAAAACAACCAAACCTTTCCTTTGGTTTCTTTATGGCACCACACTTTCTCTGGGAAGAATCCGTTACACAAACTGTAGCTATGACACCACTACAAACACAACTCTTATCATACCTGAGCATATTTTCTTCAAGTTACTTCTCTTCGCCCTTTATTTCTCAAGGATCAATTCCTTATGGAAACTTTCTCTGACCTCCCATCCTAGGAAAGAGTTCTCTGTCCTCTGCTATCAGAGAATTTCATTTCTTTCTTTCATACTGCTTAGCTCACATTTATAATTATACACATATCATCTGGAATTGTTTGATTAATATCAGCCTCATTGATTCTAGGAGAACAGGATTGTATTAGTTTGCTGAGGCTACCAGAGCCAGATGCTTGCTCACAAAATGAGCAATTTAAATAATACCTATTATGTTATAGTTCCCAGTGCTAGATGTCTGAAATCAAAGTGCTGGCAAGGTTGGTTTCTTCTAGGGCTTTGAGGGAAGAATCACTTCTTTCTTTGGCTTGTAGATGGCCATCTTTTTTCTGTGTTTCTTTACACAAGTCTTCTCCCTATTCCTCTTTGTTTTAGTAGAATTTTACCCTTTTTCAAGGACACTAGTCATATAGGAATAAGGTACAGGCATAATGATAGCATTTAACTAATTACATATTCAGTAACTCAGTTTCCATATAAGATCACTTAGTGATGTATAAGAAATTAGGACTTTATAAAACAAATATTGGGAGACCCAATTTATCAATATTAGGACAGTGTTGTTCTTCCCACCAGCATATCTCTAGTTGCTAAAATGTGCCAGTTGCTAAAATAAACACTAATGATGATTCTTAGCATTCATACAGCTAACACTATCAGGTGTAAGTATTGGCACATTAACATGGCAGGATTCTTTCTGTAGTATTTCTTCTGTTCTATCCTAACCATAAATTTTTAATTAAAAAAAGAAGACATTAATTTTTACTAAAAATAACATACAACATTATCTAAATTCAATGATGTTACTATAATGGAAAGGCTATATTTTGTAGGAATTAAATGCATTTTTAAATTAAATTTATTGGTACATTTTAGCTATACATAATGATCACATTCATCACAGGGGATGTGTGCCTGTATATGATATATCTTGATTCTTTTTGCCCATTCCCTTACCCTCCCTTTAAACTCTCTTCCCCTCCATATTTACAAAAGCTTTGTTTCCATTTTTCCTTCTAAACTGTGTGTTTTCTTTACTCTTTATTTTCCCCTCCACCTGCCCAGTCCCCCTTCCCATTTGGACATTTTCTTCCTATTTGCAGTATCTGTTACACATTTTGATCCTTATTTTCCCCTTGGTGTTTTCACTCAGGAGAAATAATGCAATATTTACACATTTGTCTGCTTTATTTCACTTAGACTATGGTCTCAAGGTGGGTCTATTTACCCAGAAATCTCTAAAGTTTATCCTCTTTAAGACTGAGTAGTATTCACTGCATACAAAAAGGACACATCTTCTTTATCCATACATCAGTTGATGGGCATCTGGGCTGTTTCCAAGTGTTAGCTATTACAAACTGGATCGAATAGAACCTCTAGCTCTAGATTGTGAAGAATCTCCACACTGATTTTCACAGTGATTGCACCAGTCTATACTCCCACACGTAGTGGAGAAGAGTCCCTTTTCCTCCACAGCTCTGCAAACATTTATTTGTTGATTTCTTGATAACAGCCTTTCTTTCTGAAGTGAGATGGCATCTCGGTGTTGTTTTAATTTGTAACTTTTGAATGACCAGTGCTGTGCAATATTTTTTCATATATTTATCTTCTGTTTGTTCTTCTTTGTCTGAGAAGTGTCTGTTTATTTCAGATGCCTATTTTTGGATTAGGTCTTTACATTTTGGATTTCCGATTTTTTTTTAGTTCTTTATATGTTCTTGACAGTAATCCTTTGAAGAACAGCTGGCAAGTTTTTATTCCCACACTATGAGTTATCTTTTCACTCTGTTGGTGGTTTTGCTTGCTGTGCAAAAGTTTTAAGAAGATGAGATCCTGGTTGTTGATTCTTTGTAATAGTTTCTGTGACTTTCATTCATTCATAAAGTTTTAAGTCATAAAGTTTTTGCCTCTACCAATGTTTTCAAGAGGTCTAGCTGTTCTATATACCGTCAGATTTAGTGGTTTTGTTTTAATATTTAGGTCTTTGATATAATTAGATTTTATGGTAGAGAAACAAGGAAGATGTAGTAAAGATGGGAAAAACCCTCTATTCCCTATGGTCTTACAGATTTGGAAACACAATCTGGAACATGGGCAGATAATAGTTTTGCTTCTTTCTATACCTGAGCTACCAAATGCATCTTATGGTTATTTCCAAACTTAACTACAATAAACTCCATGACAACCCTATTCTGCAGTGTGGATTTGTCATTCCCCTATGAGAAGGCAGATTCTGCCCCTTAATCTTTGAATCTGAGCAGGCAGTATGACTGATCAGCAGAATACAGCCAAAGTGACACTGTGCTTGCTCTGGGTGTAGATTTCAACTGGCCCAGTTTCTTTTTGCTCTTGGAAACCAAACACCCTGTTGAAAGTGTGTGGATCCTAAGATCCAAGTGCTCTCAGAAGATGAAGCTGTGTAGAGAGGTCTGAGAAAGATGTGAGACATGCAGTGGGCAAGTTTGAGAACAAGGAACAGTGGGCAATAGGCACTCAAGTGAAGAGGCCACCTTGAATTTCCCCCAGATGCTGAAGTCCCAGCTGCTCTCTGACCACCAACATGTAAGAGTTCCCTATTGAGGACAGCCTAGCTCAGCTCAAGAGTAAGAGGAATAATAATGTTTTAGGCATATTTTGTTATTTTAAGAGATATTTAGTGTCATGGTTTTTATATAGATGTGCCCCCAAAGTCTCACAGGTGTGTGATAGTCATTTAGTGGGATTAATCCATTGATGAGTTTATAGCTAAATGTGTTATTGAGAGGTGGGAGTCTGGTCACTGTAGGTGTGGCCCGGAAGAAGACAGTTCTCGCTCATCTCCCTTGATTACTCTCTGTTTATTGTTTGCCACGCCATGAAGGGTCTCTGTGAACCGAAACACACCTCTCCTTATTAACTTGGTGGTGTCACATATTTTGTCCCAGTGAGAAGGGAAATAACTCAGACACTCAGTTTAAAGATTTTTGTTATGCAGCAATGAGTAGTTAGAACCACCTAGCAAGCAAATGTCTGGTGTACAGTAGGTACTAAATGTGTTGTTACTGAATGGATAAACTCACTTACAGTGTACAAAGGAAATAGACATAGAGGATACAGGGAAGTGAATCTTATGAACAAGACGGGAAGAGCCTCTTCTATAATTTTCCTCTAAAATTGGTCTTGTTTGGAAAGCCTCCCTAAGACTATGTCCATATGACCCTGAGCACACCCAGTGTTGTCTGAAAAGTCTCTTCCACTGCAAATCTTTCAAGACTAACAAAGATGAATTTACATGGTCTGTTTTCACTGCTGGGTCAGGCCCCAGTCAGACGTCAGGAGCTGCAGAGGTTTTAGGGAGTGTGTTCCTGGTGCTGAAAACTAACAGTATACAATAATCCTTCGGTTGGCAGCTAGAAACAGAATTTTAATCCTGGAAAGTGTTCAAGATTTAAAAGAATGCACTTAGTGACTTCCAGCTAATGGTTTATCAGAATGTTACCTTTCTCATTTCCCTATACCCAACTAGGGTAGTCAATACTTTCATATAAATAATCTGAATAGGAAACAACCTTTAATTAAGACTGATCACTGATGAACTTACCTTCCTCTAGTGCCTTAGTTCTGACTTGTTTAAAAGGCTAACATGATAAAGAGAAATAGTTACTTGTTTATTGATCAGCTTTGCCTAGAATTAAAAGAGCTTCTGTCACCAAAGCCTGTTCTTGCCTTCAGAAGTAAACAAGTATCTGATTTGGAAAAAAAAAACAAAGAAAAATTTGCACATTTTAATGGATAATTATCCAGACTCAAGAAAAGTCTTTATATTATTCTCAAAAACACAATGCCACACACCCATGCATAGATACACATGCCCGCTTCTTGTAGTCTCAAGTATACACACACACACACACACACACACACACCCCTTCAAACACACACATACCCCTTCTCCATGGTCAGACCTCAGTTTTTCCAGCTATACTCAGTCTTATTTCTTTAAAAAAAATTAAGAAATACTTTGAACAAAAACTGGCCCATATTTATTATATAAGATTTATAAAATGTAGAAAGACATTTAAAATATATTTTCCAAATGGCGTGGCTGCCACTGTCTGCTATGGCTCATACTACAACTTCACTGTTGGCTCTTCCTGAAACCAGCTCTGACACAGATTTTGAGGTGCAAGCTCAACAGAACTGTGTCACACAACCTTTTCACTTGAGGTGAAGACTGTGCTCCATACAGCAGAAGGATCTCTCTGTATAGTGCAGGCATCAATATGAGTTGATACTTTCATTTATATTAACAAGTAATGGGCAGACATACATGAAATAATAGAGGTGCAGTTTTGAACTTTATGTAGCCATCAATGACTTGAGCAAATTCTTTGTTGGACAATAATTTTCAAACACTACAAGAATCATTTCCTCAATTTTTTGTGCTGCTTAAAACACAAGAGCTATAGAGCAGAAATGCTTTTAAACTTAATTTGCACTATGTTCTTAAACTTAGACCATTAATCAAGCAACAGGTCAAAATCATATCGCTCATGTCCTTCCTACTAGGCCATAACTAAAATTCTTAAATACTGTTACCCAATGTAGATTTTATCCTTTGA
The DNA here is from genome assembly GCA_004027595.1 of Dinomys branickii. NCBI lineage: Eukaryota > Metazoa > Chordata > Mammalia > Rodentia > Dinomyidae > Dinomys > Dinomys branickii. The sequence goes on along the minus strand of PVLD010010763.1, from coordinate 14,082 downwards.
ATCCAGGACTGGTTTCTTTTTACTCCTATTGTTTGATAATGCAATGAATGTGGTGGTTATTAAAAATAAGCTACAAACATAACAGTTCAAATGTGTATTTTGTGTCTTAGTATTAAAGTTTGAGCCCATAGCATTATACTGCACCTATCGATATTCAAGAGCTACATAATTTACACTGCGTGTTTGTACTCTGAGTATTCCAATTTCAAAGATTACAGCATACTTATATTTATGGAATTATCTTCTGAGAAGTTTAGAATACCTTATAATTTCCCATATGGACATTTCCTTTTTAAAATCTTTTACAGTAAGCATAAAGCTAAAACAGTTCAATAATCTGTCTCTATAATCAAAGACATTGTCAGCCTATTTTATCACAGCTGGATATTTGTAAATATCCAGAAATCATCAATGTACAAACGTCTTAGGTAGGAAAATACTTAGCACTGTGCTGTGTTTTTTCAGTAGAAAACACTGTGGTGTTTTTTGATCTATGAGTGACCAAGGCCTCATAGAAGGAGCTATGATGTACCACTTGTGGGTGACTAAAATAAGAAAATCTAAAGTATTTCAAGGAAATGATGAATGTTATATAGAAATAGACATGGAACATATATAAAAAGGTATTCCACAAACTTTCCAGGTGCATATGCTTCTAACTACCTCATTTGAATAATTTCTTAAGCCACCTTCTATTTTTAACACATCACATCCTTGGAATATGTTAATTAAATGACCAAAGGAGAGTTACCAAGCTGGGGAAATTTGACTTTGGATTTAAACTCTAGTGGGTGTAGACTCTGCCTTCTCATACCACACTAATTTGATAACAAAAAGTATTAAATATTTTGGAAAGAAAAATAAAACAATATCCAATCACAGGAACTAAACCTCTCATTGCACCCAGTACTGATGAAATTCAGAGCAGCAGAAAGAAAAGACAGAGAAGGAAGATTTTCAGCAAGGAAAGATTCAGGGAATTCTTTTCTTGTGTGTTCAGTCCTAGCGGTAGAGTTATCGAGCAGTTCAGGGCAGCATCCCCAGGCCTCTGGAAAGAATGGAATGCCTCGGCTACATGCAACACTCTGCACCCCTGTCATTTTTATCAAGAAAACAGACATGAAGCCTGCGGATCTAAATAAATAGTTATTCTTCTCTTACACTATTAATCACTGTATTCATTCTCATGTTTGGCAGCTTAATTGAATTTATCCAAATGAGGAGCAAAAAATTTCTGGGTTTGAATTTGACAGAACTGTTCTTGATTTTGTACTTGTTAAACTGACTATGGACTTTGTTTGTGAGGACAGTAGAGATAAGTCATGCTTGCTATCTGAAAGAATGCGGTTTGTAAAGTATGGGCAATAATATTTTTTCCTAAATTGATATGCTTAGGAATGAATGTGATCATTTATAGAGGACTTCTCATCATTTCTTGGCCTTTTGGCTAAGATCAAGTATCTGTGCTTATCAGTTTCTGCTTATAGAGGCCTTCGCTGATACCATTAGTTCAATGGATTCTTATTATTGATTTTCACTGGCATTATTCTTATAGGACTTTTTGGCTTTGAAACAGGACAAATCATTTCTGTGACATCAACACTTCAAATTTATCTATGGAATATGAAAATATGGTAGAAAATGAGTTTATTCATAAGTAATAAAAAAACCCATTTTTATGTAAAACAGAAAAAGTGTGTATTATTTCCTAAGGATAAAGTTACTATGTGTTCATGATAAAAATTAAAATATTAAACCGTCAACATATTAGAAAGTAAATTTCTCTCATTATTGCCTACTTCCAAGATCTGGGTTTATTCTTTCAGATATATTTGAAGAAATAGTCACACATATATGATAGATATGAAAACATACCTTTTACTGTTTTGTAGGTGACTTGGTTTGTCTCAGTAAAATGATTGTGTTAGTTACCATTCTTGTGCTGAGACAAAATATCCAACAGTCAAAGTTAAAGGAAAAGTTCATTTCCACTCACAGTTTGTAGCAGCTTGAGGTCAGAGTCAGCTGGCTCTAAGCAGGGTGGCATGGTAGAGGGGCATCACAGGCAGGAAAGAGTGCCTGGCAAAGCAGAGCTGGCAGAAGGCAGAAAAGCAGCAAAGTAGCAGTAGCAAAAGAAGCAGCAGAAGTCTTTCTGTCCCTTGTACCATATTCCATCTAGGCTACCTGCCCAAAAGATGGGGCACCATGAATCCCAGCATCACACCTTCTAGATACAGCCAGCTCTGAAAAGCACCACCCATGAGCACACGAGGCTTTGGGAGGACAACTAGATACAAACCACGGCATTGATCTAGGGATGTAATAACGCAGTGCTATTATGCTTAAATTCTACATAGTCTTCCGTTCTTTGAAAAACTGGTTTCATGCATTATAACACAGGATGTTAAGTGAATAAACTTGCAGCAATCTCAAAATATGACAAAATAAATAAAAGGTACATGCTAGAAATGGTTGTCTATTTTTCTAATACCTTAACAAATTAATAAAAGACTTGTGGCTGGGTTGATAGTCCAACTTGTACATTAATAACAAACAAGGTTAGTATGTTAAACATCTTGAAGTCACTTAAATGCTAGAACATATTTTAAAGGCCAGCGTGTTCTCTTCTCACATCACACCGAAAGTTTAAGCCCAGACTTGCAGAATATATTTTAAAAGAGTGAAACGTGTCAAAGTAAGAAAAATGAAGATATTTCAATGACATTTAACATCAGAGGAAGTAGACTGGGCAGGGCATGTATGAAAACTGGAGGCACCGAAAGCATCTATTTTTGAGGTTTAAGGAAAATAATATCTTTAGGTTGTCTTCACAATACTCAAATATATTGCATGAGCAGGTCCAAAGTGAAAACGTTTTCTATTCTGACAAATCACTTGTTTTTCCTTACTCTCACAAATCATGAAATATGTTTCAGAACATAAGAGAAATATTGCAAAATGAAGATTTTAGCAAAAACATGCTAAAGACATTATTCCAGTTGTTCGTTTGTTTTGATTTTATTTCAGAACTGTGCCAGAGGAAAGTGAATTCGGACCACAAAGAAGAGATTCCAAGTGCCTTATTTACCGCTGGAGTGCTCAGGGTGTAAAGAGAATGTGTGCCTGTGAGGCACCGTGGAGATCCGCAGTGAACAAAGCATGTCTCAAGAACCCACTAAATTTTTAGCTGCTGTGCTGAACTTTCAGATGACTGGAATTTTGTCAGCATCCTCTGTCAGAAAATCAGCACCAGTGTTTGACAGAGTCAATCTTGCTCTGGTTTTGAGTAATACGGGATATGAATTATCGACTTTTAGTTTTTCTAGAGTGAGCCTATGCCTACTCACTAATTTTTTTTTTTTATAAAAGAAGTTTCATCGGTTACTTAGATGAAACTAAAGATGCATTCTGCATCACATGTTCAAATGACTCAAAACCAGAGAGGAAAGTGGCTGTAGAATCAGCATGTTTTTGGAATGATGTGGGCCATCAAAATTGGAACAATCATAAACTTGAATGAGAGAGAGTTTCAGCTGTGGCAAGCCTTTCCTGTTTCCATCAGGTGGGCCCAGTCAGTGAAAGGAACAGGTCCTTTCCGGAAAACTGCACACTTGGAATCACTGGACTGCAATCTTAAATGCATCAAAATGAACTGTTCAGTCAAAAGCAAGTCCAATCTAACACGGAAACTAGGGTCAACACCACTGATACTGTGGATTTAAAGACACTATTTTTCACTTTTATTCCTTTTCCTCACTTATAAAGTTTTGTCTAGTAATTTCCAGTGGCAAGTGCTTTGTTGACCACTAGTGCTTTTTTGACAAGATAGGAGAGTATCCTGCCATCAAAAAGTTTAGCATTATGTAAATATGCATAATGTACAGAGTAAGGGCTTTAAAATAAAAGATTCAAACTCAATTTTGCCATTTCACTTCCCTAATGTTTGGGCAAGATACCAAAACATTTTGAGATCGTTTTCCATAATTTGTAAAATGAAATAATAATTTCTGTTGCATAGTGTTGCTCTTTGAATTACATGCAATAATGTATGAGATCACTAAAACTAATTCTAGAAAGGGTTGCTATTTACAAAAGAAATTTGGAAAAGGATTTCTAAAATAAAAGAAAGCAATAAGCAACATATGAAAATTTATCTTGATGTTCTTTTGGAGCTACAAGACATTATTTAAATTATTCTTTGTTCTTATCTTTTATTTATAGCTTTTCATCATGGAAACTTTCAAATGTATACATAGACAAATTTTACAATAGCTGTCCATGTAACTGTTAGAGATTTTTAAAAATTATCAGTACATTCACTCTTAAATGTTTTGCTTTTCTCATATTCTTATGTTATTATTTTCTTCTCTAAATCCTACTGTACTGTAATTCCTTCTTTAAAAGTAAAACTAATTAAGGGAGGCAGAATAACAGTGGTTACACACACACACACACATACTGTAATTAGATTGCTTGTTTTAAATCCTACATATATAAATTACTAGCTGGGTAACTGGACATGTCTAATATAATTTCTCTCTTGTCTTAAACTTCTTCATCTGTAAAATGGCAATAATAAAGATCTTGAGGTTTAAGTGAGCTAATTAAGGCAAAAATCTCAGCACACTACAAGGATGCAGTAAACATTCAGTAAATGTTAGTTATTAGGATTCTAATTTCCAAGTATGTGCACATTTACACTGATGTTATTAATTTGTATCTTTATAGCATCGATCATGAAGAATGTGGACTGTAACAATGCTTTTCTTGATTCTTAATTTATTGATTCAAATCTTTCTTCCAGAAAAACATAGATGATCGGACTGGGGATATAGCTCAGTGGAATAAGCACTTGCCTAGCAAGCGCAGGGTCCTGAGTTCGATCCCCAGTACCGCAAAAAAAAAAAAAAAAAAAAAAGATTCCCATTCAAAAAAAAAAGAAAAACATAGATGATCAATGTTTTTCAAATATTTGATGTGTCCTTAAAAGAGGGTGTATTCTCAGTTTTTAGGGCAGTAAATCCAGTATATAGCTATAAATAAAGACAATTAATTTTTTATTTCACCATTTTCATAGCTATTTATCACCCATTTAACCTTTAAAAATTTGAAAGAACTTTTAGAGCCATATCATACTTCATATACCCCCTAACATGTTTTTTTTCATATACTCAACTAAATGACATCAAGAGAGAAAGTGGCCACACTCCTTGTCCCATTCTTGTCTCTGTCTGGCAGTACATAGATGACTCACATTTGCCAACGACATTCCATCTGGCTGTAGAGTCTCTTCCCACTCTCCTTCCCCAGGCTAAAACCTACTTGTCCTTAACTCTTGAAATTACGTACCTCCATCACAGATTAAATCTTGTTCCTCTGTGTTCCCCTCATGATTTTGTATCTTTACTTCCCATTCCTGACTAACTTGTACTCTTCCAGATACTACTTGATCAATTCTAGGGAACACCAGCCTGTATGCACATGAGTGATAGGCCACTCCCCCTCGCGTTTTGTTACCCCTCTAGTCTATGGCCGTACCGCCCTGAAAGCATCTGATCTCATCTGTTATCCCTCCATGCTGAGCACATCCAGGGGCTGCACATGGGAATACCTGAGTATGAAAGGCACTTTTTCTCTGTTCAGACGTTGGCTTTGCTACTTGCTGGGTTGACTGAAACATCTTTTTAGGCATAGCTATTCTTGTGCACAAAACGTGCACAATTAATAGCATCTATGTTACAGATATCTCTGCAGGTGGAATTAGATACATTTATAAAGCCTCTAAAGCATTGGTGACTATGTGATAACTGTACTGGCAATACAATAAACAAGGCAGATGTGACCTTTTCTCTTATAAATTCATTTTCCAAAGGGAAAGAGGGAAGAAAAGACATGAAAGATAATAGTAGGAGAGATTAAAAGGAAAAACGTAACGGAGAGGAGGAAGACAAGGGAAGGAGAAAGGAAGGAAGAGGTAAAAGGTGTAGCAAGAGTAGGAAGAAAAGAGTGGCTGATATTTTAAAAGAAAATGGGATTACATGTGCAGATAATTTACACCGAGTGACCAAGAGTACCGACTTGGCAAAGGATCCAGCCATGTGACTCGCTTAGGGAAAAAAACATCCCAGTCAGAGGCTCACACGAGCCTTAGAAATAAGTTGCAGCTGACTGGAAACAGCACAATAGTCAATGAAGCAAAAGTAAAATGAGTGAAAGGAAAATTACAGGTAGTTTTGTAACATAGGCAGTACGCAGAAAGGAGACAGGAGCTGCAAGATACTTAAAATCCTGCCTGGCACATAATACATACTCAGTAAATAGATGTCAGCTAGCTTCGTCGTCAGTGTCATCATACTGTAACTGTATTTATTATGTTTTGAAAAAAACATGTACCTCTTGAAAGCATAGGTAAGTTTTCAGTGGAACAGGCACAAAATTAGGTTTTAGGTAGACTGGTGAACTTACCAATGTCCATTCATCTCTTGCCTGCTACAAACATACAAAGCATGATCAAAATACGTGTTGAATGACTGAATTTAAGACACATTCCCAAAGATAGCCCTCAAAAGACTGTATCCACTTTGAATACAGGTATCCCATCACTCTTTCCACTTTATGACACAGTTCTGGGAGTTCTTTTCTTGTGAATATCTTTAAAAAATGTTGTGAATGTTGTTGCTAAGCGCTATCTAATGGAAAGGCAGTCCTCTAAAAACATTATGATGTGTTTTCATTTGCCTTATCCACCAGATCTGACATCATTAAACTTCTGGTACTTTCTACCGTCAAAATAACCATGAAAGACAAATGTTTTAAACTGGTTCAGGACATCCAGACAGTCACACAACAGCACAAATGAGAACATTTATGAAACACAACTTTCAGGTTTGCTGTACAAAGTGGTAAAAATGAGAGAATATGTGTGTTCTAAGTGAGGAGAAGTATTTTGAAGGGGATTCATGGCCAAGTGTCTACATCTGTCACACATTTTTAAAATTTGAATTATCATTGTATTTTTCAATCATAACAAATATAGATCATATAAGGATTGAACACAGAGGGTCAAGAGAAAAGAAAATATGATTTTGCTTTGAGAGAGATTTACTTAACTGAAATAGAAATCACAAACCCTACCTGCTGCAAAGGGCAGCCAAGCTCTTCTATATGTTGAGAGTGAATGAAGAAAATTTGTCCATGGAGTTGACTGTAAACATTTGTAATGGAAATTTGTCAGTAAAGTTGGAAGGCTTCTAATTTCTGGTCAGTCTATATGTCTTGTTTTTCTTCTAGAACACTTCCCTTCAAATACTTGTGATTTCATTGGAATGGGGTATCTCAGTCGAGCTTGGCTATGCATTATTTAGGCCATACTGGTAAGTTTGAAGAAAACTACATGATATAATTGTTTTATCCCAAGACAGTTTTGGATATTTGGACAAAACTATTAGAGGGAAGGATTACTTTTCATAAGACATGATATAACCCTGAGTTTGTTACTTACCAGTATTTTGTGGCCCGAAAGGAGCTCCAGCTGAAAAATAAAGGAAATTAATTAAAAAGTGAGAACCTAAAACAAATAACCAACACTAAAAGCATTTCTTTAGCATGTAGATCCCAACTTCACTGTTTCCCTAAACATTTTCATTATTGAGACAATAAACTATGTCTACACTTAAATACATTTGACTTAGTTCTCCTGTCATTTGCAAAGGGACAAATCTTGGTGAAAAGACAAGTGCCATATTAAAAGAGGAATATTAGGGCATTTGTGGATTAGAGAAAATGGGAAAATACAGCAGCTTCCCCTCTCCTAATTTTTTTATGAAGTTTTAGTTACCTAGAGTCAATACTAAGCAAGAAATTCCACAGATAAACAACTCATGAGTTTTTAATTGTGCACTATTCTGAGTAGCATAATGAGGTCTCACGTTGTCCTGCTCTGTCCTGTCAGGGACACGAACTGTCTCAGTGTGAGGTGGGTCCAGAGGCCTGTGAGGTGTGTACACATTATCTAAACACTAGTCTCTGAACTTGCTCTGTTATCAGGCTGTTATCAGACTGCTCTGCTGTCAGACTCTCGGGGTAGTGCAGTGCATGTACTCAAACAGTTCTTTCTTTACTTAATAACAGCCTCGCAGCACAGAGTAATATGCTGTCGATTTAGATATTTCAAAGAAGAGTCATAAAGTGCTTCCATGAAGTGAAAACAGAAAGCTCTCAATTTAAGGAATGAAAAAAAAATCATATACTGAGGTTTTTAGGATTTATGGTGAGAACAATTTTCCATCGATGAAATTGTGAAGAAGGGAGAAAAAATTCATACTACTTTCACCGTCTTACCTTAAACTGCCGAAGTGATGCCCACGGCGTGTGATGTGAAATTTTTAGGAATTAGAGACCACATTCGCATAATTTTGTTGTAATATATTAGTATAATTACTCAATTTTGTTATTAACTGTTGTTCTGAATCTCTTATTGTGCTCAGTTTATAAATTAAATTTATCATAGTGATGAATGTGTAGAAAAAACATACATATAGGTGTTGGAATTAGTCACAGTTTCAGGCACCCACTGGGGACCTTGGAATACACCCCCTACAGGTGAAGGGAGATTACTGTACCTAGGTAATACCACTACGGTTTGAATCGAGAATGACTTGCGAAACTCTCATATACTCAAAGATGGGACTTTTGGCAGGGGATTGGATCATGGGGGCACTCTAACTAAATAATATTAGAAGGTAGGGGCTGGTTTAACAGAAAGAGGTCCCTGAGGGTGTGGCCCGGAAGGGTGTATGTCCCTCACCCGCTGCTCCCTTCTCTCTTTCCGCTTCTTGCCAGCATAACTTGGGCAGCTTTCTTCTGACAGGTCCTTCTACTGATGTAGGGGAAAAGGAAACTCCCAAACTGCTAGATATCCAGTGTGAGTTCATGCTCTCTAAAATCAAAGCATGAATTTTAGAAACAATGGAGGTTAAGAGCAGAATACGTTTATTGAGGGAAAGGGAAAGCTTCTGTCTGAGAGAGAGAGAGACAGAAGGAGTCCCAAATGGGTTACCAAGAACTTGCCTTTTCTACAGATTTTTGTACAGCAAATCCACTATGTGAGGCAGACCCGAGGTTGAAAAAATGAGAAATCACACAGTGGGCATGAGATGGGACAAAACTATGGTCAACCAATATGATTATAACTGCTCAGGTAAAATTGATAAATCAGGATCAAATGGGGAAGCGAGTCATAAAGCAAGTTGGTATGAATACAGAGCAGGGGTTTTTCCTCTAAGGGGTCAGTTTAGTAGCTCTTCCTGACTTTCTCAAAGTGATCAGTGATACCTATTTAGAATGCCAATCCCTGATGTTTATCATTAGCAAGTATGTGGCTGCATTTGTTTTATCTTTTGTCTTGAGGTCTGGCCCGCACCAGAGGTGTTTATCTCCCTCACAGTTTCAAGGTATCTTGTCTTCTGCACTGGCTCCTTGGAGGGCCCATCGAGATTGAGTGGCTATACTATTTTATCTAACTTAGTTACACTCTCATGTCCTTCCTGACTTGGAGCCAGTTGACTGTGGCCTGAAAAATCCAAAAACAATGAGCCTAGATAAAGCTCTCCTCCTTCCAACTGCAGGTGTCAATTAGTCCGTGTTAGTGGTGACAAAGGAAGATAGATCCTCAGTGCTAAACAAATGTATGATGCTTTTATTGTTCAGCTGCCAGATATAAAATCATCTTACTTGGCTTTAACTCTGGTCTTTGGCTGAGTTGGTTGGTGGTATTTTTGTTAACTGAGCTCTTCTGTGCATTCTCTTTAAATCTTTTTCTTTGACACATCTCTAAAACACCTCAGTCAGAACCCTGTCAGTTTACAAATTGTGAAACAGATCACGTGAAGAGAAAGCTACCCAAAGTTAAACAAGCAAGGAAGGCTTTATTCTAGGTTATTGCAATAGAGAAACCAAGCCGGACTAAGTCTGAAATGAACTCACCTAAAATAAAGGCCAGAGAATTCTTAAGAGGTGGACTGAAAAGGGAGATGGTGGGCCATCTGTCCTGGCTAAATAACCTTACCAGAAATAGGAAGACATAAACTTTGTCCTTTTTCTTTTTTTGGTACCAGGAATCAAACTCAGCACTTTGCTCCTGCCAGGCAGGCGCTTGTACCACTGTATCCCCAACCCCCTACTTGTTTTCTTTTGCCCTATTTTTTTAGCTAGTGGTAGTCATAGTTTGGAGTAAGAATCCCACCTAGGTGAGGCTACTAATCGTTTATGAAAATGAGAAGATGGGGTGCTCGTTCCCTTCATATTTTCATTCTGTAAAGATGGATCCAGATCTGTGAGAAAGACTGTTCTAGGTAAGAAGGTACCTGTAAAAACGTTTACACCTCAAAGGGACAGAGAAAGATTTTATAATTACTCATGTTCCAAATAAAATGACCCAAGATAATAGAGGTCAATGCTTGGAGTCAGAAGAAGTTTGTCTAAGATCAGGCCATCTTTGTGAACCAATAAGAAATTCCCTGAACATTCTCCCATGCATTGTTTCTGTGTGCCCACCTACACAGGAAATTGTTCAAAAAGTCTTTGGGTTTGGTTTCAATTGTAGAACAATTCCCAACCCAGTTCTCTGGAAACATAAATCAATCCCACTGTTACTGAAATACTCTTTCCAGATTAGACTCATGACAAGGACAACTTGTCCTTTAGGGTGGGTATTTTCAAAAAATTCACTTGTGCCAGCCATGGCACCCCTTGCCTTTAATCTCAACATTCTGGGACACTGAAGCAGGAGGATCACAAGTTAACACCCAACCTAAGCAACATAGGGACTTAATTGGAGCCTGTCTCAAAATAAAATAACATGCAAACAAAAAGGGCTGAGAATGTAGCTCAAATTGAATGTGTTGGGTTCACCCACAAAAAACAGACACAATAATTAATGGGACATAGACACATACATCTCACTTATATAACTGAGAAAATAATTGTCATGCACAGTTCTTGTAAGGATAACAACAAATACATACAAAATAGTAGAATAGTAATCAATACCTAGCATATACTTAAAAAAACCTAGACTTATTAATTACTATTATTCAATTTCTAAAGATACATTTTGAGTTTAAGAATATAAAGGACCCACATAATTATTAAATCAGAAGTTTTACATTAGGGATGAATTTTGTATTGTAGTGGTGAGTTTTGTCTACAACCATGTTTTTCTAGCTCCGATGGGATTTGACTTATATATGAACATATTTTTCCTTGTTTTTACAGATTTAGATTTGGTGACTCTATTTTAACTTGAGGAATACCATAGACAAACATGTACAACATTCTCCTCTTATTAATGGAAATTTAGGTGGTTTCCAAATGTTTGCTAATATAAACAGCACTTCAGCCTGTCTTCTAAACTTTCTATCAGTTATGGTTCACTATAGGAAGAGAGGAAATATATATATATATGGTATATAAAGCATTTACAAATTGGGTTTACAGTGGCTTTCTGTAGAATCAGAAGTAGAAGAATGGAAAAGGGTCCTCTGTGCTATGGAGAGACAGAGGATCTAGTCAAAAGTCAAAAGCCTGGAGTTCACTGTACAGTCTAGTACTAGTCCTTCTTAGGAAGCTGAAGGGTCTGCCTTGAAAGACTGAAGAGCCTTCAAGAACAAGCCTCTAGAAAAGACTAGCACCTCTCTAAAGAAGCAAAAGAGAAGTCTTCCTTCCTCTTTTCCTTTTCAGTTCACCCAGGCCGCCTTTGGATTTGTTGGTGCCACTCCTGCCCAGGATGAGTTTTCTCTCCTTAGTTTGCAGCTTACAAGTCAGTCATCTAGACATACCCAGAGCCCTGCTCTACTAACCTGCTAAGCATGTCTTAATTCACCTAAATCGACACCACAACTAACTATCGCAGACCCATTAGGATCTCTAAGTGGGCCCTGAGCTATGAAATTGTTAGCTTACAGGGCATTTAACATTTTAATAAGTGTAACTCTGAACTTACTTTTTAACAAATATTTTACACAGGAAAGTAAGACTTGAAATTTTTTAAGTGCTTTCCTCCTCTGGAATCTTCCTTGCCTCTTACCTAGATTATTTTCATTCTGATCCCCATCAGTGACTCAACATTGTTTTAACCAGTTTCCTCTACAGATTCCCCAAGGCAGAATTTGTTTAATCTTAAACACATATTTTGAGTGATTTCACTGAGTGTCAGCAGAGGACCAAGTATCACACAAAGTCAAAGGAGTCACTGAATTTAGGGATAGGGTGACTGAAGACAGGGACAAATCTAAGTGTGTAAAAACAACCTTGTCAGCCTGTCATTTGTTAGGAGAATAACTCAAATGCATAGTAAATGTTTGTTCCATGGCTGAATACGGCACAGCTTTGTGTAACAGATTATTACAAATGTAATCAGTTCGTATTCTTGCATGGCCTCTAATCAAATTTGCCCTTTATGGCAATAAGCTGATTCCAAGGGCCCGCATGCTATCATGTTAATCCGTTTGGAGAGTATGTACTGGATGTAGCACCTCCAACTATTTTCCCGAGCCTTTCTGGTCACCCTTAGCATCTTGGCTGATGAAAGTTGGAGGGGGTACTGTTTTGCTTATTTTCAGTTTGTTAGTTTGTTTGTTTTTCTGCTCCATCCCAAAGCCAAGCCAGTTATTTTGCTTTGCCTGTTTTGCACTTTTTATTCAAAGAGAAGAAAAATAGAATATTGAGTTGTCAGCAAACACTCTGTCTTAAATAATTGAATAACAAGTGCTATTATCCCAAAATACCTCAAAAAAAACAAGATGCGCAGCAGAGAAGGAAACCAAAAAAATTCTTTGAATTTTATAAGAGCAAATTGGGTGACAGCCTGAAACTTCACGTTCATGGCAATGTGCAAAACAATATATCTACATTCATGCTTTTTATATGCTTATTTAACACAGATGGCTGTTGGAAAATTGATCATCATTTCTGAGATACCTCAGCCATCTGCATTAAACTAATAGGCCTGAAGGATGCATGTAAGTATAACATGGATTTGTCTGTCTCCAAGCCCTCATCCTAGGATTTGATCTCTTTCATTATTTTATTCAACAGAAATATAAATCAACTTACAGAATGAAGGGACAGAAACAACACACCCTTAAGTCAATAGCCCTGACATAAGTGCGAATTTTGTTTACAGTAGATTATTGAAATGTTTGGCTTGGCCTTGTTTCAAATAACGTTATGCTGCTTCTCCAGGGAAAGCATGCCAGTTTAAAAACTTGCTTGTTAGCAGAACCTTTCTGATATTTATCCTAACTCAACAATTTCTCTTCTTCTTTAATTGCTACTTCTCCCTCTTGTGCTCCTTTGAGACCCACAATGTGAACATGGTTCATGATTAGTTTTCTTGCCTTGGGTTTCCAGGTAGCAGTCCATACATCTTCATTTGAAGGGTTGTTCTGTCACCTCTTGAAATACAACACTTTTCATGCTATGTGGTGTCACCTCTTTAGAATTACATAATGGTTAGCAAGAAAGCCCTTAAAGACATCTCTAAAGTAGAGAAGAATCTGCTTCTCTACATATACATGAGAGAAATACAGCCTAGATATGTTAAATGATTTATTTTGCCATATAAGTTTCTGAAGAGAGAAGATACAGAGTCAAACCTGAAATCCTGGGATAGAAACAAAGGCTGTTCACAACTTTCAGGAAAATGGTATATGAAGTGATGTGATAAAATCAGCATGGTACTGGCTAACAAACAGACCTGAGGATTAATGGAACAGACTGGGAGAAGCAGCCACAACCACAAACACACTAAGCCACCTGATCTTTGACAAAGGGTCCAAATGCATTCACCTGAAGAAAGATGACCTCTTTATTTATTTATTTATTTTTTTATTTTAGAAACATAAAAGTACAAAAACATATTGACAAACAGATACCCATTATCATAGAAAATAGTACAATCACAACTAATCTATAGACAAGGTGATATGGTCTCAACAATAGTTGTTGCTTTATCCATTGATATCTTCGAATTGTAGATGTATGGACCCATATACAGACATGTAAATTTAGTCAGACTGTTGA